>CALYLW010000537.1:417200-693330 GCA_944989445.1 Ampullaceana balthica | reverse complement strand
TTCACGGCAAGTTGTAGAATTAGTGTTGAGTCAGATTTTAATATTAGAAAAAACTAAATTTGGGCCCCCGGTCCCCAGTAAGTGATAATTTATTTTATTTTTTTACCTGTTACCATTGCGGAATAATACTTAACAACTGCCCAAAGTTTCATGCTTCCACCTTTACCGGAAATAGAAGAATTAGTGATTTTTAGTTTTTATATATCTCATATGAGGAAAAAACTACATTTAGGCCCCCGGCCCCCACTATGTAATAATTTAAATATTGTTTTAGTTTGTTACCACTACTCAGTGTTTCTTGCTTCTACCTACACGGGAAACCTAAGAATTTGTGATTTTCAGTTTTAATATAGCTCCCATAAAGAAAAAAACTTTATTTGGGCCCCCGGACCCCAGTATTTGAAAATTTAAACATTTCTTTGCCTGTTGATATCACCGAAGTGTACTCAACATCTTCCCAAAGTTTCATTCTTCTATCTACTCGCAAAATAGGAGAATTAGTGATTTTACTTTTAATATTGCCCATATAAGGAAAACAATGGTTTTGGGCCCCCGGCTTCAATGAGTGTGAATTTAAAAATTATTTTATGCCAATTTTCGTCGCTAGAAGCTACTTAAATTCCCTAAGGTTTCATGCTTCTTCTACCTACACGGAAAGTTGGAGAATTAGTGATGAGTCAGTTTTTAATATAAAACAAAACTACATTTGGGCCCCCCGGCCCCCATTAACTGATAATTTAATATGTTTTTCGCTTGTTTACATCGCGGAAGTGTACTTATCAACCCCCCAGTGTTTCATGGTTCTACCTACATGGGAAATATGAGAATTTGTGATTTTCAGTTTTTATATAGCTCATAAGGAAAAAACTTCATTTGCGCCCCCGGTCCCTAGGAAGTGATAACTTATTTATTTTTTCGCCTGTTAACATTGCGGGTTTGTACTCAACAACTTCCCAAAGTTTCATGCTTCTGCCTACTCGGGAAATAGGAGAATTTGTGAGTTTCAAATTTGATAAAGGCCATATAAGGAAAAATAACTTTTTTGGGCCCCCGGCCCCCCATGAGTGTAAATTGTCGAATTCTTTTACGCCAATTTTCGTCGCGAGAGGCTAATCAACAACTTCCCAAAGTTTCATGATTCTACCTACACGGAAAGTTGGAGAAATAGTGATGAGTCAGTTTTTTATCTGAGAAAAAAACATTTGGGCCCCCGGCCCCCATTAAGTGATAATTTAAATATTGTTTTTACCTGTTACCATCGTGGAAGTGTACTTAACAACTACCCCAAGTTTCATGCTTCTACCTACACGGGAAATAGGAGAATTTGTTATTTTCAGTTTTTATATAGCTCATAAAAGGAAAAATCTTCATTTGGGCCCCCGGCCCCCAGGAAGTGATAATTTAATTTTTTTTTCTCCCGTTGCTATTGCTGGTTTGTACTCAACAACTTCCCAAAGTTTCATGCTTTTGCCTACTCGAGAAATGAGAAAATTAGTGATTTCATATTTTACATAGTCCATATGAGGAAAAAAAGCGTTTTTGGGCCCCGGGCCCCCAACAGTGTGAATTTTACAATTCTTATTGGTCAATTATCGTCGAGAGAGTGTACTCAGCAAGTTCCCAAAGTTTCATGCTAATACCTGCACGGGAAGTTGGATAATTAGTGATAAGTCAGTTTTTTATATAAGAAAAAAAACTACATTTGGGCCCCCGGACCCCATTAAGTGTTATTTTAAATATTTTTTTCGCTTGTTACCATCGCGGAAGTGTGCTTATCAACTACCCAGCGTTTCATGCTTCTACCTAAACGGGAAATAGGAGAATTAGTGATTTTTAGTTTTTATATAGCTCATATTAGGAAAAAACTTAATTTGGGCCCCCGGCCCCCAGGAAGTGATAATTTAAATATTTTTTCTCTCGTTACCATCGCGGGATTGTACTCAACAACTTCCCAAAGTTTCATGCTTCTGCCTACTCGGGAAATAGGAGAATTGGTGATTTTCAAATTTTATATATGCCATTAAAGGAAAAAAAATGTTTTTGGGCCCCCGGCCCCCATGAGTGTTATATTTAAAATTCTTTTACTCCAATTTTCGTCGCGAGAGGCTACTCGACAACTTCCAAAAGTTTCATGCTTCTACCTACACGGGAAGTTGGGGAATTAGTGATGAATCAGTCAGTCAGTGAGTGATTGAGGGCTTTGCCTTTTATTTATTAGCATAGATATAGATGAGTCAGTTTTTTATATAAGAAAAATACTACATTTGGACTCCGGACCCCATTAAGTGTTATTTTAAATATTTTTTTTTCGCTTTTTACCATCGCGGAAGTGTGCTTATCAACTACCCAGTGTTTCATGCTTCTACCTACACGGGAAATAGGAGAATTAGTGATTTTTAGTTTTGATACAGCTCATATAAGGAAAAAACTTCATTTGGGCCCCCGGCTCCCCAGGAAGTGATAATTATTTTTTTTTCTCCCGTTGCTATCGCTGATTTTTAATCAACAACTTCCCAAAGTTTCATGCTTTTGACTACTCGAGAAATGAGAAAATTAGTGATTTCATATTTTATAAAGTCCATATAAGGAAAAAAAGCGTTCGTGAAAGTGTACTTAAAAATACTCGGGAAACAGGAGAATTGTTGATTTTAAAATTTTATGTAGGCCATATAAGGAAAAAAAACTTTTTTGGGCCCCCGGCCCCCACGAGTGTTAATTTAAAAATTCTTTTTAACCAATTTTCGTCGCGAGAAGCTACTCAACAACTTCCCAAAGTTTCATGCTTCTACCTACGCGTTAAATCCGAGATTAGTGATGAGTCTGTTTTAATAAAAGAAGAAACTACATTTGGGCCCCCGGACCCCATTAAGTGATAATTTAAATATTGTTTTTACCTGTTACCATCGTGGAAGTGTACTTAACAACTACCCCAAGTTTCATGCTTCTACCTATACGGGAAATAGGAGAATTTGTGATTTTTAGTTTTTGTATATCTCATATAAGGAAAAAACTTCATTTGGGCCCCCGGCCCCCAGGAAGTGATAATTTAAATATTTTCCTCCCGTCGCTATCGCTGGTTTTTACTCAACAACTTCCCAAAGTTTCATGCTTTTGCCTACTCGAGAAATGAGAAAATTAGTGATTTCATATTCTATATAGTCCATATAAGGAAAAAAAGCATTTTTGGGCCCCGGGCCCCCAACAGTGTGAATTTTAAAATTCTTATTAGCCAATTATCGTTGAGAGAGTGTACTCAGCAAGTCCCAAAAGTTTCATGCTAATACCTACACGGGAATGTGGAGAATTAGTGATGAGTCAGTTTTTTATATAAGAAAAAAACTACATTTGGGCCCCCGGACCCCATTAAGTGTTATTTTAAATATTTTTTTCCCTTGTTACCATCGCGGAAGTGTGCTTATCAACTACCCAGTGTTTCATGCTTCTACCTACACGGGAAATAGGAGAATTAGTGATTTTCAGTTTTTAAATAGCTCATATAATGAAAAATCTACATTAGGGCCCCTGGGCCCCAGTAAGTGAAAATGTCAATATTTCTTCGCCTGTTACCATCGCGGAAGTGTACTTAACAATACCCCAAGTCTCATGCTTCTACCTACTCGGGAAATAGGAGAATTAGTGATTTTCAAATGTTTTATATAGCCCATAGAAGGGGAAAAAATGATTTAGGGCCCCCGGCCCCCATGAAGGTGAATTTTAAAATTCTTTTTCGCCATTTGTCGTCCAAAGAGGCTACTTGACAATTTCCCAAGGTTTCATGCTTCTACCTTTGCGGTAAATCCGAGAATTAGTGATGAGTCTGTTTTAATATAAGAAGAAACTACATTTGGGCCCCCGGCCCCCATTAAGTGATAATTTAAATATTGTTTTTACCTGTTACCATCGTGGAAGTGTACTTAACAACTTCCTCAAGTTTCATGCTTCTACCTACACGGGAAATAGGAGAATTAGTGATTTTTAGTTTTTATATAGCTCATATTAGTAAAAAACTTCCTTTAGGCCCCGGCCCCCAGGAAGTGATAATTTAATTTTTTTTCTCCGTCGCTATTGCTGGTTTTATACTCAACAACTTCCCAAAGTTTCATGCTTTTGACTACTCGAGAAATGAGAAAATTAGTGATTTCATATTTTATATAGTCCAATTAAGGAACAAAAGCGTTTTTGGGCCCGGGCCCCCAACAGTGTGAATTTTAAAATTCTTATTCGCCAATTTTGGTTGAGAGAGTATACTCAGCAAGTTCCCAAAGTTTCATGCTAATACCTACACGGGACGTTGGAGAATTAGTGATGAGTCAGTTTTTTATATAAGAAAAAACTACATTTGGGCCCCCGCGCCCCGGACACCATTAAGTGTTATTTTTAATATTTTTTTCGCTTGTTACCATCGCGGAAGTGTGCTTATCAACTACCTAGTGTTTCATGCTTCTACCTACACGGGAAATATGAGAATTAGTGATTTTTAATTTTTATATAGCTCATATTAGGAAAAAACTTCATTTGGGCCCCCGGCCCCATGAAGTGATAATTTAAATATTGTTTTTCCCGTTACCATCGCGGGATTGTACTCAACAACTTCCCAAGGTTTCATTCTTCTGCCTACTCGGGAAACAGGAGAATTGATGATTTTAATATTTTATAAAGGCCATATTAGAAAAAAACGTTTTTGGGCCCCGGCCCCCATGAGTGTTAATTTTAACATTCTTTTACGCCAATTTTCGTCGCGAGAGGCTACTCAACAACTTCCCAAAGTTTCATGCTTCTACCTACGCGGTAAATCCGAGAATTAGTGATGGGTCTGTTTTAATAAAAGAAGAAACTACATTTTGGCCCCGGCCCCCATTAAGTGTTATTTTAAATATTTTTTTCGCTTGTTACCATCGCGGGAGTGTGCTTATCAACTACCTAGTGTGTCATGCTTCTACCTACACGGAAAATAGGAGAATTAGTGATTTTTAGTTTTTATATAGCTCATATAAGGAAAAACTTAATTTTGGCCCCCGGCCCCCAGGAATTGATAATTTAATTTTTTTTCCTCCCGTCGCTATCGCTGGTTTTTAATAAACAACTTCCCAAAGTTTCATGCTTTTTCCTACTCGAGAAATGAGAAAATTAGTGATTTCATATTCTATATAGTCCATATTAGGAAAAAAGGGTTTTGGGCCCCGGGCCCCCAACAGTGTGAATTTTAAAATTCTTATTCGCCAATTATCGTTGACAGAGTGTACTCAGCAAGTTCCCAAAGTTTCATGCTAATACCTACACGGGAAGTTGGAGAATTAGTGATGAGTCAGTTTTTGTATATTAGAAAAAACTACTACAGGCCCCGGACCCCATTAAGTGTTGTTTTAAATATTTTTTTCGCTTGTTACCATCGCGGAAGTGTGCTTATCAACTACCTAGTGTTTCATGCTTCTACCTACACGGGAAATATGAGAATTAGTGATTTTTAATTTTTATATAGCTCATATTAGGAAAAAACTTAATTTGGGGGCCCGGCCCCCAGGAAGTGATAATTTAAATATTTTTTCTCCTGTTACCATCGCGGGTTTTTACTCAACAACTTCCCAAAGTTTCATGCTTCTGCCTACTCGGGAAATAAGAGAATTGGTGATTTTCAAATTTTATATTGGCCATATAAGGGGGAAAAAATTTTTGGGCCCCCGGCCCCCATGAGTGTTAATTTTAAAATTCTTTTACGCCAATTTTCGTCGCGAGAGGCTACTCAACAACTTACCAAAGTTTCATGCTTCTACCTACACGGGAAGTTGGAGAATTAGTTATGAATGATTGAGTCAGTGAGTGAGGGCTTTGCCTTTTATTAGTATACTAGCAAAATACCCGCGCTAAGCTGCGGAAAATAGGATTTCAGTTACCGTTGAGAACCCGCGTAACACAAATTCAAAACGCCAATTGATTTCAATCTGGATCATGAAGAATATAATACATATATTAACTTCACCGTCTTGTCTGTCTGTCTGTCGTAGTCCCGCAGAAAAACAAAAACGAAAAGTAAAAAATGACACACTTCCCGTGATGCTATCGAGCTGATAATTTAGTTTTTTTTCATCTGCTACCATTGTGGGAGGGTACTCAACAACTTCCCAAAGTTTCGTGCTATTAACTACACGGGAAGTTAGATATTTAATGATGAGTCTGTTATATGTAGCTCATATAAGAAAAAAACTACATTTGGGCCCCCGGCCCTCTAGTGAATAATAATTTTATATTTGGTTGTGATTGTTATCATCGCGGGAGGGTACTCAACAACTTTCCAAAGTTTCATGCTTCTACCTACAAGGGAAGATGAGGAATTAGTGTTCATTCAGTTTTATATAGCCCATATACGGAAAAAAAACGGTTTTGGGGCCCCGGCCACCCATGAGTGAAATTTTAAAATAATCATTTCGTCACTTATCGTAATAGAGTCTACTAATCAAGTTCCCAAAGTTTTAGCTTCTACATTCACGGCAAGTTGTAGAATTAGTGTTGAGTCAGATTTTAATATTAGAAAAAACTAAATTTGGGCCCCCGGTCCCCAGTAAGTGATAATTTATATTTTTTTTTACCTGGTTAACATTGCGGATGTTACTTAACAACTGCCCAAAGTTTCATGCTTCCACCTTTACCGGAAATAGAAGAATTAGTGATTTTTAGTTTTTATATAGCTCATATGAGGAAAAAATACATTTAGGCCCCCGGCCCCCACTATGTAATAATTTAAATATTGTTTTAGTTTGTTACCACTACTCAGTGTTTCTTGCTTCTACCTACACGGGAAACCTAAGAATTTGTGATTTTCAGTTTTAATATAGCTCCCATAAAGAAAAAAACTTTATTTGGGCCCCCGGACCCCAGTATTTGAAAATTTAAACATTTCTTTGCCTGTTGATATCACTGAAGTGTACTCAACATCTTCCCAAAGTTTCATTCTTCTATCTACTCGCAAAATAGGAGAATTAGTGATTTTACTTTTAATATTGCCCATATAAGGAAAACAATGGTTTTTGGGCCCCCGGCTTCAATGAGTGTGAATTTAAAAATTATTTTATGCCAATTTTCGTCGCTAGAAGCTACTTAATTCCCTAAGGTTTCATGCTTCTTCTACCTACACGGAAAGTTGGAGAATTAGTGATGAGTCAGTTTTTAATATAAAACAAAACTACATTTTGGCCCCGGCCCCCATTAACTGATAATTTAATATGTTTTTCGCTTGTTTACATCGCGGTAGTGTACTTATCAAACCCCCCCAGTGTTTCATGGTTCTACCTACATGGGAAATATGAGAATTTGTGATTTTCAGTTTTTATCTAGCTCATAAGGAAAAAACTTCATTTGCGCCCCGGTCCCTAGGAAGTGATAACTTATTTATTTTTTCGCCTGTTACCATTGCGGGTTTGTACTCAACAACTTCCAAAGTTTCATGCTTCTGCCTACTCGGGAAATAGGAGAATTTGTGAGTTTCAATTTGATAAAGGCCATATAAGGAAAAATAACTTTTTTGGGCCCCCGGTCCCCCCATGAGTTTAAATTGTCGAATTCTTTTACGCCAATTTTCGTCGCGAGAGGCTACTCAACAACTTCCCAAAGTTTCATGATTCTACTACACGGAAAGTTGGAGAACATAGTGATGAGTCAGTTTTTTATCTGAGAAAAAAACATTTGGGCCCCCGGCCCCCATTAAGTGATAATTTAAATATTGTTTTTACCTGTTACCATCGTGGAAGTGTACTTAACAACTACCCCAAGTTTCATGCTTCTACCTACACGGGAAATAGGAGAATTTGTTATTTTCAGTTTTTATATAGCTCATAAAAGGAAAAATCTTCATTTGGGCCCCCGGCCCCCAGGAAGTGATAATTTAATTTTTTTTCTTCTCCGTTGCTATTGCTGGTTTGTACTCAACAACTTCCCAAAGTTTCATGCTTTTGCCTACTCGAAAATGAGAAAATTATTGATTTCATATTTACATAGTCCATATGAGGAAAAAAAGCGTTTTTGGGCCCTGGGCCCCAACCAGTGTGAATTTTACAATTCTTATTGGTCATTATCGTCGAGAGAGTGTACTCAGCAAGTTCCCAAAGTTTCATGCTAATACCTGCACGGGAAGTTGGATAATTAGTGATAAGTCCGTTTTTTATATAAGAAAAAAAACTACATTTGGGCCCCCGGACCCCATTAAGTGTTATTTTAAATATTTTTTTCGCTTGTTACCATCGCGGAAGTGTGCTTATCAACTACCCCAGTGTTTCATGCTTCTACCTAAACGGGAAATAGGAGAATTAGTGATTTTTAGTTTTTATATAGCTCATATTAGGAAAAAACTTCATTTGGGCCCCCGGCCCCCAGGAAGTGATAATTTAAATATTTTTTCTCTCGTTACCATCGCGGGATTGTACTCAACAACTTCCCGAAGATTCATGCTTCTGCCTTCTCGGGAAATAGGAGAATTGGTGATTTTCAAATTTTATATAGGCCATTTAAGAAAAAAAAACATTTTTGGGCCCCCGGCCCCCATGAGTGTTATATTTAAAATTCTTTTACTCCAATTTTCGTCGCGAGAGGCTACTCGATAACTTCCCAAGTTTCATGCTTCTACCTACACGGGAAGTTGGGGAATTAGTGATGAATCAGTCAGTCAGTGAGTGAGTTGAGGGCTTTGCCTTTTATTTATTAGTATAGATATAGATGAGTCAGTTTTTTATATTAAGAAAAATACTACATTTGGACTCCGGACCCCATTAAGTGTTATTTTAAATATTTTTTTTTCGCTTTTTACCATCGCGGAAGTGTGCTTATCAACTACCCAGTGTTTCATGCTTCTACCTACACGGGGAAATAGGAGAATTAGTGATTTTTAGTTTTGATACAGCTCATATAAGGAAAAAACTTCATTTGGGCCCCGGCTCCCCAGGAAGTGATAATTAATTATTTTTTTCTCCGTTGCTATCGCTGATTTTTACTCAACAACTTCCCAAAGTTTCATGCTTTTGACTACTCGAGAAATGAGAAACATTAGTGATTTCATATTTTATAAAGTCCATATAAGGAAAAAAGCGTTCGTGAAAGTGTACTTAAAACTACTCGGGAAACAGGAGAATTGTTGATTTTTAAATTTTTTGTAGGCCATATAAGGAAAAAAAACTTTTTTGGGCCCCCGGCCCCCACGAGTGTTAATTTAAAAATTCTTTTAAACCAATTTTCGTCGCGAGAGGCTACTCAACAACTTCCCAAAGTTTCATGCTTCTACCTACGCGTTAAATCCGAGATTAGTGATGAGTCTGTTTTAATAAAAGAAGAAACTACATTTGGGCCCCGGACCCCATTAAGTGATAATTTAAATATTGTTTTTACCTGTTACCATCGTGGAAGTGTACTTAACAACTACCCCAAGTTTCATGCTTCTACCTACACGGGAAATAGGAGAATTTGTGATTTTTAGTTTTTGTATATCTCATATAAGGAAAAAACTTCATTTGGGCCCCCGGCCCCCAGGAAGTGATAATTTAAATATTTTTCCTCCCGTCGCTATCGCTGGTTTTTACTCAACAACTTCCCAAAGTTTCATGCTTTTGCCTACTCGAGAAATGAGAAAAATTAGTGATTTCATATTCTATATAGTCCATATAAGGAAAAAAAGCATTTTTGGGCCCGGGCCCCAACAGTGTGAATTGTAAAATTCTTATTAGCCAATTATCGTTGAGAGAGTGTACTCAGCAAGTCCCAAAAGTTTCATGCTAATACCTACACGGGAAGTTGGAGAATTAGTGATGAGTCAGTTTTTTATATAAGAAAATAACTACATTTGGGCCCCCGGACCCCATTAAGTGTTATTTTAAATATTTTTTCCCTTGTTACCATCGCGGATCCAGTGCTGCGGATGTGTGTTATCACTACCAGTTTCATGCTTTACCTACAGAAATAGGATATTAGTGATTTTTAGTTTTTATAGTCATTAAAGAAAAACTTAATTTGGGGCCCCGGCCCCCAGGAAGTGATAATTTAAATATTTTTTCTCCCGTTACCATCGCGGGATTGTACTCAACAACTTCACAAAGTTTCACGCTTCTGCCTACTCGGGAAATGGGAGAATTGGTGATTTTCAAATTTTATATAGGCCATATAAGAAAAAAAAACGTTTTTGGGCCCCCGGCCCCCATGAGTGTTATTTTTACAATTCGTTTACTCCAATTTTCGTCGCGAGAGGCTACTCGACAACTTCCTCAAGTTTCATGCTTCTACCTACACGGGAAGTTGGAGAATTAGTGATGAATCAGTGAGTGAGTCAGTGAGGGCTTTGCCTTTTATTAGTATAGACTAGCAAAATACCCGCGCTTTGCTGCGTTAAATTAGGATTTTAGCAAGCATTGAGAACCTGCGTAACACAAATTCAAAACACAAATTGATTTCAAAATGTATCATGATTGATATAATACATATATTAACTTCACCGTCTTGTCTGTCTGTCTGTTGTAGTCCCGCAGAAAAACAAAAACGAAAAGTAAAAAAATGACAGACATCCCGTGATCTTATCGAGCTGATAATTTAATTTTTTTCCGTCTGCTACCATTGCGGGAGGGTACTCAACAACCGCCCAAAGTTTCATGCTTCCACCTACACGGGAAATAGGAGAATTGGTGATTGTCAGTTTTTATATAGCTCATATAAGAAAAAAATTACATTTCGGCCCCCGGCCCCCTTTATGTGATAATTTATATAATTGTTCCACCTGCTACCATCGCGGAATATTATCCAACAACTACCCAAAGTTTCATGCTTCTATCTTCTCGGGAAATAGGAGAATAAGGGATTTTTAATTTTTATAAAGCCAGAATAAGGAAAAAAAAACGTTTTTGGGCCCCCGGCCCCCATGAGTGTGAATTTCGAAATTCTTTTTCACCTGTTACCATTGCGGAAGTGTACTTAATAACTCTCCAAAGTTTTATGCTGCTAACAACACGAGAAATTGGAGAATTAGTGATGAGTCAGTTTTTTATATAAGAAAAAAACTACATTTGGGCCCCCGGACCCCCATTAAGTGTTATTTTAAATATTTTTTTCCCTTGTTACCATCGCGGAAGTGTGCTTATCAATTACCTAGTGTTTCATGCTTCTACCTACACGGGAAATAGCAGAATTAGTGATTTTTAGTTTTTATAAAGCTCATATAAGGAAACAAACTTAATTTGGGGCCCCGGCCCCCAGGAAGTGATAATTTAAATATTTTTTCTCCCGTTACCTTCGCGGGATTGTACTCAACAACTTCCCAAAGTTTCATGCTTTTGCCTGCTCGAGAAATGAGAAAATTAGTGATTTCATATTCTATATAGTCCATATAAGGAAAAAAAAGCATTTTTGGGCCCCGGGCCCCCAACAGTGTGAATTTTAAAATTCTTATTAGCCACTTATCGTTGAGAGAGTGTACTCAGCAAGTTCCCAAAGTTTCATGCTAATACCTACACGGGAAGTTGGAGAATTAGTGATGAGTCAGTTTTTTACATAAGAAAAAAACTACATTTGGGCCCCCGGACCCCATTAAGTGTTATTTTAAATATTTTTTTCGCTTGTTACCATCGCGGATGTGTGCTTATCAACTACCTAGTTTTTCATGCTTCTACCTACACGGGAAATAGGAGAATTAGTGATTTTTAGTGTTTATAAAGCTCATATTAGGAAAAAACTTCATTTGTGCCCCCGGCCCCCAGGAAGTGATAATTTAAATATTTTTTCTCCCGTTACCATCGCGGGATTGTACTCAACAACTTCCCAAAGTTTCATGCTTCTGCCTGAATTTGTGATTTTTAGTTTTTGTACAGCTCATATAAGGAAAAAACTTCATTTGGGCCCCCGGCCCCCAGGAAGTGATAATTTTTATTTTTTTTTCCTCCCTTCGCTATCGCTGGTTTTTACTCAACAACTTCCCAAAGTTTCATGCTTTTGCCTACTCGAGAAATGAGAAAATTAGTGATTTCATATTCTATATAGTCCATATTAGGGAAAAAATCGTTTTTGGGCCCCGGGCCCCCCAACAGTGTGAATTTTAAAATTCTTATTCGCCAATTATCGTTGAGAGAGTGTACTCAGCAAGTTCCCAAAGTTTCATGCTAATACCTACACGGGAAGTTGGAGAATTTGTGATGAGTCTTTTTTTATATAAGAAAAAAACTACATTTGGGCCCCCGGACCCCATTAAGTGTTATTTTAAATATTTTTTTCGCTTGTTACCATCGCGGAAGTGTGCTTATCAACTACCTAGTGTTTCATGCTTCTACCTACACGGGAAATAGGAGAATTAGTGATTTTTAGTTTTTATAAACTCATATAAGGAAAAAACTTAATTTGGGGCCCCGGCCCACAGGAAGTGATAATTTAAATATTTTTTCTCCCGTTACCATCGCGGGATTGTACTCAACAACTTCCCAAAGTTTCATGCTTCTGCTTACTCGGGAAATAGGAGAATTGGTGATTTTCAAATTTTATATAGGCCATATTAGGAAAAAAAACGTTTTTGGGCCCCCGGCCCCCATGAGTGTTATTTTTACAATTCGTTTACTCCAATTTTCGTCGCGAGAGGATACTCGACAACTTCCCAAAGTTTCATGCTTCTACCTACACGGGAAGTTGGAGAATTAGTGATGAATCAGTCTGTGAGTGAGTCAGTGAGTGAGGGCTTTGCCTTTTATTAGTTTAGATATATATATATATATATATATATATATATATATATATATATATATATATATATTATATATAATTTATAAGGGTTGCCAGGTTTGCTTCCAAAATTGCTGATGTGGGAGGGGGGTAGCGGACATCGCTGGGGGGGTGATAAAGTATTAAAAATTATTTAAAACTTCTAAATTAAATGAAATATTTTTGTACAAACATTCAACACTTATTAAAATAAACACTGCGAATCTTTACTTAAAGTTCAAAATATCAAATTTATTATAATAATATCTAAAATAAAATAATTTGGATTGAAAATGCCCACTATTTTGTGGAAAATTTTTTTAAAGACTGCCTGCTCAAATAGTTTATGCTTGGAAAACCCGTTATATTGTATATAGAAAGATTTTTAAAAGGTCTATCTACAGAATCAAAGATTGTTAACGGAAAATTAAAACCATAATGACAACTTTACAATTCGTAACAGATTTTAAACGTAATATCACGATGGTTGTTAGAGATGAAGAAGGCTCGCAAGACAGTTGCAGCAATAGATACTTGATTGATGGTAAGAACAATGGATTTATTTCTGTGATGTGCAGATCTTGACACAACAGCTGATACTTGAAGGACGTGATGTCAGAGGTCTATGTTCTCTGAGTCTCAGTGGAGGTAAGAGTTAAAATATTAAAAGAATTATATACGATTTTTTTTCATTTGTATTTTGAATATTTCCCTTGAAAAAATGTATCTCCGTTTATCTTTAAGTTATTAATATAATTTTCACTTAAAGATATGGTTTCCATGAAACAATTAAATTAGTAAAGGGCATTTAAAAAATAATAAGTCAGAGGCATCACTAGGGAGTGCAGCCACATCGGGTGACACCATCACAAGTGTGGCACCAAAGTGTAAAATTGTGCATGCCCCAGTTATTTGGCACTGCAAGTGCAAAGACGAAGAGGGTCTATGGGGTAAGTCGTTAGGGGCTGACACCATGAGCTACCGCACTGAGTGACTATGTATGTTATGATCTCCATGTAAAGCACTGTGAGCCCGGTTCCTTACTGGGATACAGCGCTATATAAATTATCAATTATTATTATTATTTAAACCTTTACAATTGTTTAGAAAACGTGCTATTATTGTTATTTTAAGATTTAAATATTGTAGCATTTTAATATCTAGAAATGATATACTGTATAATGTAATTTCACAAAAAGTTTTTAGTTATTTTGATTATGAAAAATAAATATATATTTTTTTTAAAATTTAATAATAATTAACTTTTCTCTTTCCATTTCAGACGTAGTATAAACAATTTAATAAAATATTTTGGCTAAAACTAAAAGGGGAATTATATTTTTTCAGGACGCAACGTTGCACTGAAACAAAAAACCGAACAGTCAAGTAATCTCACTACAGTCTATGATGCCACTAAAGCTGTTGATGGTAACAGAAATACAGACATTTATGGAAATAGTTGTACTCATACCGGAGCAGGTGATATGTCACCAAATTGGAATGTAAAGTTCTCAAACTTTCAGCTGGTACACAGATATGTGTTATTCAACAGATTTGAAAGTCAGTAACTTTTTAACCATCACTAGCATAGGCCTACATCACGTTAGGTTTTGAATAAGAAAAAAAAATATTTATATTTCATAGTCTTTAAGAACTGTGGTTTAGTTTCACTGTGAATTAAATAGCAACATAAAAAGCGAATGAAAAATTAAGTGGAAACGAATAAAGATACCATTAAGTATATAATTAAATAAATATATAAATATTTCATAATATCCTAAAAAGGAAGGTTACGTAGCAAATTATATATATATATTAGGTCTTTTAACGAGTAATTTTAATTTAATCATTAACTTTTGAAAAATTAAGGATTAATTTATTGTTTATTTCGATTAAAGCCAAAAATTTAAATTTAGAGGGTTAATGGATTCAGGAACTTTCATCTCCATTTTGTAACGCAGTAATTCATCAGAAGAGCTGTCGTCATTTTCTGTCTCTGAGTCAAACTCGATTACTGCCATTAGCTTAATACGCTTTTCATTTGGTTTGATAAGTAGGCGAAGTATTAGAACCATGGTAGGCAAACTTTATCAACATTTTGAACATTCCCGTCAGTCAATAGTTTGTAATAAAATGTTCTTGTCATTGTCAGGAAATTTATTATTTATCGGCCGCTATTTTACTTTTTGACTTCCAATAATTTAGAAGTGATTGGACGACTAATCGTTAAAACATTATTTAATCGTTTAAATTTTTAATTGTTTATTTTCTGCCGCCCAAATATATATATTAGGGCTGTTAACGATTAATTTAAATTTAATCGTTAACTTTTGAAAAAATTAACGATTACTTAATCGTTAATTTCGACTAAAGCCAACAATTAAAATGTATGATTCCATAAGTAACACTTATTATACGTTTTTGTTGAAAATCTAAATAACACTGGCATGTCTCCTGTATATGTCATATTTTAACCGACTACGCAAAAAGACAAGTGTTTTGACATTATTTGGTTCAAGCGATGACCGGGTCTAATTGACAATATAACCAGCCGAGCTGAACAATCATTAACATGGAACGGAGGTAACTGGTATGCACAAAACGGTCTTGGCAAGGAATGACATTATCGGATATCTGTGTTCATTAAGTTTCCACCATAGTAGAGGATTAATGGATTCAGGATCTTTCATTTCCATTTTGTAACGCAGTAATTCATCAGAAAAGCTGTCGTCATTTTCTGTCTCTGAGACAGACTCCATTACATTAAAATTTATTAGCAATTGTGATTTGATTTGCGAACTTAAAAATAAAAATGTTGCTTGTCTCACGACTTATATCTTATCAGTCTTATAATTTTAAAACTCTAGTCTATTGTGAATATAATAATTATACAAAATAATTTAAGTAACAAATTAAGTTATACATTAAATTATTAATATATAACAAAACAAACAAATTAACAAGCTTTGATCCATTCAAATCTACTCAAATTAGAGTAAAAGAATCAATTTCAATACGATAAAAATATATTAAGTTAAGAAGTTATAAGTATAGATATTACTTTACTACATAAGATAACAAACTAAGTTAACTAACAGCATATTAAACTTAAACTGTCTGAATAAAAGAACAGTTTTATTATGGTTCTAGGTCACGCCTTCTTGTACATCACACTACACATTCAGTACGACACTGTTCGCTTGGTACACACTACACAGTTCGTTGAACTTCTTCAAGTTCGTTCATTCAATTCATTGTAAAATGTTCATCGTTGACTTTGACAATGTAACAATGTCGATAGCAGATACTCTTCATTTGTAGTATAATAATATTTTAATAAATAGTATTAAATACTTAATATGAAATAGTAAAGTACACCCTATTATCTCTTACACTTAAATGTGGAGCTATCCGGATCCGGAATCCGGATCCGGCAAATATTAGAGCCAAACTATCCGGATTCGGCAAATAGTAAAAAAAACCATATCCGGCTGATCCCTAATATAATAATATATATTATATTATATGCGAGGCAACAAGAAGCTGCATGTGCAACAGATACTAATTTTAAAAAGCAGCGCACCAAATTACTGCACCAATGCATCAAAAGGTGTGCAAATTAAATATGCGCTATAAAATAAAATTATATGACGTTATTGTTTTCGCTAATATTTTAATTTTGGAAAAGGGATCCGGGAATCCCTATTATAAAATGCTTTGTGTGCATTTCAGAAAGTTTTATATTTCGTATTGATCAAACAAGGACAAGTTAGTTGGGCTTTTGAAAAAGGTCGGTGCCGTAGGCGCCCTAAAAAAGTGCATTAAAGGGGTAAAAGAACTCTCCATGAGCAAGTCTGCGGCGTATGCTACGCCGCGGGGCGTCTAGTATATATGATTGTTGTAGAATAAAGGTTATAAGGCTTTTCTTCAGAGCGAATTGAAACCGCTCATGCATGGGAAAACCAGTGCTATCCTCGTCTTCACGTCTTTAAAAAATCTTTTTGAAACCTGCAAACATGTGTATGTTGGTATTAGGGTGGCAAGGCCTTCATTGGTGCACGTACATTCAAGAACTGTTATACAACAGATATTTTGTTTAAGAATATCACCGGTTCGAGAAATATGCCAAACATCTCAGACTATCATTATAAAGAAGTTTCGCAGTAGAAAAGTTGCTCTATAAAAATCGTTACACTCTACATAAAAATAAAACACACTAAATTTACATGTACAGATTTCATAATATAATCAAATAATCTCTTCCTGTCAGTTCCTTCTATGCGAGGTAAAAGAAACCGATGAACATTTAATTAAGCTTGTAAACGAAACTATATCTATGGTCTCTAAAGTTAGTCTAAAAAATAAAGAATGATTTTGTAGTCCAGATAGTGATTAATCATTAATCACGGGAATTTCTTGTTGACATTTTTAAGTTTTGTTGATTTAAAATGTATGTGTCAATCTTTAGCTACATATAAAAGCCAATTTTGGATGATAAGAGAGAAGTACAGAAAGCTTTATGAAGCTGAACATTTGCACTCTTATTAGCCTTCATCTCAAATTCTCTCGAATTTTAATGTACATTCTTTTGCCACTGAGAAATTAAATATATCGGTAAATCTTGCCTAACAAAGAGCACAAAGACAAAGATAGGTAATACAAAGTAGTTTGAAATAAAATCCATCTTCTTTGTTATTCAAATCTCTTTGTTCTTCAATCTAAACTAAAGTAAACAATCATAATGACCGATTTCGCTTGTAGTTTTAAAAAAAAATGTGTACCATTTTATTTGCGCGGTCCTATAATTTTTTGTTCGACTTAAGAGCGAGTTACACACTTTTATTTTACCATTCTCTTCCAAAAGAGGGGTGGGGCGGCTTATAAACGAACAGGCTATAGAACGAGTATATGCATATACGGTAATTTAGTGTAAAGGGATGTTTTTACTTATGCAAATGTTGCACAATTAAGAAAAGTATAATTTATTTAACTATTTAGGTTTGGTTGAAAATAGCGATAACGTGTAGTTGTTTTATCTTTACTTTTATATTTAAAGATGCTGTTTATTTCAATAATTTAAGTCCTATAATTCTTTGAAATAAAACTTTATATATATATATATATTGTTGCTGCCTTCTAATATCATTGATTGGACATTTGTAAAGATAAATAATGGCATTTATACAAAACCAAATATAACTGAATCAATTCATGCGTTAATTAGTTTACACAAAAAATAATTAAAATTACCAGGAATAGGATGCCACTTATTAGGTACCTAAAATAATTAATTTTAAATAACTAACATTTCTACATAATATCATCATGTAGTAATTGTAGCAGAAGCTTATTTGAGAATCGATGGGAAATTAAGTGACACCAGATTCAGGGAAGCTGTAACTGTAACAATCAAATGCCCCCCAAAAAATATTAATTGGGAAAAAAATTATTCAAAACAATGTATTTAATGACTATGGAAAGTGGTAATTAGTGAGTTACATATGAGAAACATTGGTTACGATACTAAATTACTTTTGACATATGCCCAGTGAATTATTTTCATTTATCTATATACCTATAATAAATAAGGAAAAATGGCATCACATGTATTAAACATTTTCTTTGCTATGAAATATAATTTTTATTTATTTCATCTATTAAATGTTAGTGCTATTTTTTTCAGTCGAAAAAAGACTTCAGAGAGCTCAAATCTTCAGTTATAATGCTGATAATATTTTAGTGTTTAATGGTACTTTACCGGATGTTCCACAAATAGTCTATGTCATGACGTCACTGCCACAGAATATTTACTATGTCAAGATATATGCAAAATATCAGCCAGACATGGTACTCACTTTGTGTGAAGTAGAAATTTATGGCGGTGAGTAAAAATATCCCATATATTTAAATATTTATATTAGACTAGCAGACCCGACGTGTGTTGCAACGAATTCTAAGAAGTCAGTGAGTGGTTTTAAAAACTATTATACAAAAAAAAACAATAAAGATAGTTAATAACTGAATAGGGAATAAAATCTTCAACGTTTATGAAAACGGATATTTTGGGCCCCCCGAGCCTCAAGAGCATTAAATTTAAAAAATGAATTACTCAGTTACCATCCCGGAAGCATATTCAACAATGTACTAACGTTTCATTGTGATCGAATGAATGGTTTAGTCAGCTATAAAGGACAAACATACATAAATACTTTTTATTTTTATGCTAGCAAACCCGTCGTGCGTTGCAATGATCTCAGTAAAAATGAATAAATTTATAGAAACCAATGAGTGGTATGTTTAAAAACAATTATGCCAGAAACCTTCGCGGAAGTGTGCAAAAAAAAAGTCGAAGTTTCATAGCACACGAATAAATAAATTAATAATTAAATAGCTTACAAAAGAAAAAAGTGATATTAAGGGCCCCGGCCCAAAAATGAGTGATATTTTAGATTTTTATTGCAATTGTACCCATGGTTTATTTCTCAATATCATGTAAAATTGAAAACAATTATTAACGTTCAGTAAAAAAGAAATTTGGGGCACCCAGCTCAGAGCGAATGGACGTTAGGAGTTCAGTGCACTATATTATTTAATATAGGCTCTTAAATTTTTATATACTAAGTTTGGTCAAAATCCAGTTAGGTTCTCATTATCTAACGCTTAAACTACTTTTTATACAGCTAATATATGGGGGGATGACATTAAGGGGCCCCCGGACCCATTCGGTGCAAGATGTCAATTTCAAAAACATATTCATTTTAATTCAGTTTCATCGTGGATATATTTCTCAAGATCTGTAAAAAGGGAATAGGAAAAATATACTAAACATTTACGAAAAAAAGACATTTGGGGCCCCCGGCCCTGAAGATATTGACATTAAGAGTTCAGTGCCCTTAAGTATTTAAATATGGGCTACCAAGTTTTTGTATACTAAGTTTGGTTAAGATATATTAATTTACTCAGTAGCTAACACATAAATTACTTTTTATTTACCTCATATAAGCAAAAAACGAAATTAAGGGCCCCAGGGCCCATTCTGTGTAAGATATAAAGTTCAAAACACATGTTCGTTTCAATATGGATAATAATGGATGCATTTATCATTACTTTGCAAGATCGTTAATAAATGAATGGGAAATAAATTCTTAAAAATTTAAGAAAAAGGCATTTTGGGCCCCCAGGCCCGAAGGAATGGTCATTAGGAGTTTATTGCCCTATAGTATTTTAATATTGGCTGTCAAGTTTTTATATACAACGTTCAGTTAAGATCCATCAATTAACACAGTATCTAAAGTTTAAACTAATTTGTATATAGCTCATATTAGCAAAACATGACATTATGGGTCCCCGGCGCCCCATTAGTGTTAAATTTCTTTTTTAAAAAGTAGCCAGTTACCATCCCTGGAGCATACTCAACAGCTTTGAAAAGTTTCATGACGATCGAGTAAATGGTTTAATCAGCTATCAAAGACATGCAAACACACACATACATACTTTGATATTTATATATATCGATATATAGGTTCCTTTTTATGCCAATACAAATTTATTCAAATATTTATTTTTTTAAAGTCAAAATTCAAGTACTTTTTTTAAAGAGTAAAATCGCAAAAGCCTCTAACCTTTTTTACCACATTTTTATTACTTTGCTTTCGTTCCTGTTGCAATGTTTTCGTTCCTGATGCAAAATGTCAAATCTGCAAACGTAAAATTTAAAACTTTTGATGGTCGTAGATATCTCAAGCTTTTACCACAGATATATCTTGGATGTCAATGCATTGTATCAAAATTTGAGATCGATTGAATGTATCTTAATTAAATTAATGCATTTTTAGTTTAATTCTATATAGCATCTGTGTCCGTAGGGTATTGTTGACATCCATGTGCCACCGGAGTTCACCCCGTGACCACATTCCCGTTGAATTAAAACGTTGGGTGGGCGCTTATGAGGTGTTTAGTATAAAATAAATAGAGCTAAAAAAAAGATCAGTCACGTTCAGTCTGTAAATGTTTGTCGCGCGAGGCATATCCTATTGAACATAATCAATACTTCAATAATCAATAATGCGTATTATATTGAATATAATCAATTAATCAATACTTAAATAATCAATAATCAAAAGGAAGCGACAAAGCTCACCATAGCATACACTTAGATTAAAAAGAATAAAATAAATATAGGTAAAAAGAGATTTTTAAAAACCACGTTTTTATAAAATAAGAAAATAATTTTTACTTATAAGTTCAAGTACTTTAAATTTATATGGCCAAAAACATGGGGCGGGCGCTTATGAGGTTTTATATATGCAGTTCACTCATTCTCTCACTTATATATCTCTCTTTTGCCTTCTAAATTATAAATCTTTAATTTTTATACCAAACACCCGCCCAACGTGTTTAGTCATTTTCAGAACCGTCTTTACACCAGTTTGGGCCCCCGGGCAAATAAATAGTGTTGGGCCCCTTCCCCGCAGGAATAAAAAATAAATATACATATTATTATTTATAAATAAACAAATTCCCATGGGGCCCCTATGCTCATGGGCCCCGGGCAAATGCTCAACGGGCCTATGCGTTAAGACGGCCCTGGTCATATTAAGGTACTGTACTTTAACTTATAAGTTTTAAATTATTTTCATCTTTTTAGTCCACTTATAAAATCGCGGTTTTTAAAAATCTTTGTTTACCTCTATTTTATTGTTTAGTGACAGAAGTTGATTTTTAAAAACAGAACACTAAATATAGAATTATGAAATCAAGGGAAACATAAAATTTTTGGCATTAAGATTCAGGAAACCATTTATTACTAGTCTTATATTAGCTTGCTTTGTAAGTTTAATCGGAACCGTCCGTCCAACTATTTGTTTATAATTTTTTCACGTGCCCAGTTCACGCGTTGACGCCGACCGTCACTGTTCACACCCCCTACCGTCCCTGCGCCCAGGGGAGATAATTCTGTTTCAGTCTGTAAATGTCGCGTTTGAACATAATCACTACTTTTAGTTATGTCTCATATATAAGGGATTTATAGTCAAAAGGTAAGCTGGCTTTGCACTTACTGTAAAATGCGTAGACTAAAAAGTAGAAAATTAGTGCATTTTTAATATAAGACTAGTTTTTAAAAAGTGTTTTTAAGGTTAATTATTATTACATTTAAAAATAATAAAAAAGTTTGTTCTATAGCACATTACATGGCACGCAAAAGTACCACAGTAGGAAAGGTCACACTTACTGACGCAGCAAGGCACTTCCCAGTTTCAAATCGATCGCCCAATGACCCAGTTCGGGGTTAAATTGTGGCTAAAAACCTGTTTGATGAAAAAAGTGGCTTGAAGGCTTGGAAATGGTACCACAGCAAGGGCGCTTTACAACAAAATGCCGCGATGCGCAAGCAAGATTCTTTGTGGAAATATCCTTGTAGCTGCCAAATGCGGCCTGAACATTTTCCACCAACCAGCTGCTTGCACACGCTAGACAAAAACAGGGAACCTGGCTGCCGTTTATGTGGCATGGCCGAGGAAACAGTGGCACATCTGCTGACCGAAATGCTCAGCAGCAATTGGTAATGCGAACGACTCAGACAGCACCCGCACTCTGAAAGAATATATGCGTTGCGATGCCCATATGTTGAGGCTCGCGCTTGTATTGTAAGCCGGGCCAATAGTCTAAGAGACTCGGCCTTCCAATGAGAATGATATTATTATTATTATTATTAATGTCATATATTTAGTATAGATAAGAAATAATTACAATTAAACAGCAGCTGGGCTCACAGCGCCTCACTTTAAAATAATTACATATATCCCATATAATAAAAGGCAAAGTTCTGTGCGGTCCCTCAAACTCCTACAGACTCCTACAGCCAATCACTGATGGAGAAAAATTAAATCTTATTTACATATTGAACGACGTTCAAAACGAGTTATTTTTGGTACAGTTTTTTTCCAAGAGTTTATTTTGAGCGATGCGCGTTGGGATTTGTAGTCAAAAACTTCGTTTTTACGGATTATTTATTATAACTATAATGTAAAGTATTTTTGACGTGATACACATGTATGCCGGTCGAGAAGGCAGGTCTCTCGATATACGGCAGTGGAGGGGATGTAGGGTCTCGCGACAGACCACGGTGTTGGGCGGGTAGCGTCTCTGGACAGACCGCGGTGTGGGGGGTAGGGTCTCTGGACAGACGGCGGTGGGGGGAGGTAGGATATCTGGACAGACGGGGGTGAGTGTTGTGATGTCCTACCATGAACTTCACAGGTCACCCTACACTTACGGGCTTTGTTGCTAGTTTAAAAATAAAGTATAATAATATACTAAGTATTTTTTAAAAAATATATATATAATGTTGCACAAAAACTACGTTTATCATTTAGAGAAATGTTTTGATTGTTAACTTTGAAGCAATGATTGAAGAAATATGTTTTAGTGCAGTCTAAAAGGCCTTAGTAGTAGGAATACTACGAACGTGTAATGATAGTGTATCGCATTGTTTGAGGGCACATTAAGAGAAACATAGTTCTAGTTTTAGTGCATGTCTTAGGAACATATATAATCCTGTTGTTTAACATCTTCTTTAAATCTTTCGCTACTGCAGTTGTCTCAACTTTTCGCTATGAATATTTTAACTACACATATGGTTTATCATTTCTAACAAATGTGTGAAGAATGCCACTAACCAAAAAAGCAGCCGATTCCAGAGACATTAAACTAATTACATTTTTCTACTTCAGTGGTATTTTTACTGATGTTCAACAGATTCTATTTGCCATAACAATCATTACGGCTTAGAGTGTACCAAGTCTTGTAATTGTGAAAATAAAGCCGAGACGTGCTATGTGGCTACTGGAGGATGTCCATCGGGTTGTGCTGCTGGTTTCTATGGAGATGGCTGTCAACAATGTAAATACATTTCTTACCTTTTTAAAACCCCTTTAAACAAATATGTATTTCTTACGGAAACACTTTTTGCAAAGAAGTAAAGAAATATCAAAACATTTTAGTAGTCACAACATTTGTTCATGGTACTGCTCTGTAATACATGTCTAACTAGAAAATGAAAATTATGTTGCTTCGATAATTGCAATTATGCTTATTATACCAATGGTATCGTTATAATTTAGAGGAAAAAAAAGAAAGCAACACATTAATGGATGTTTGCTTATTTCATTTTTACAGTACTATTTTAAAATTGTATCATTATAGTGGGCTTATAATTATGTGTCTACAAAATATTGCTACGATTAATAAACCCACGAAGTAGCGTAGACTGTTATTTAAAAATAATAAATAATAAAATTAAAATTCATTGTCCCCGGTCCCAGACATTTTATTTTCTAAATTGTTTAGAAGTTTCAGATTATGCCTCTATTGATACATTTCAGTGTGTCCCCAGGGTAAATGGGGCGTGGATTGCATTAATGAATGTAGCATGCATTGCATTAATAACACATGTAACAGAACCCAAGGGACCTGTGACCTGGGATGTGAGGATGGATACATAAGATACACTTGCAATAATGGTAAGTTATTTGCATATAGCACAAGCACGAAAACATCAATTACTTCTTTTAATTTCTATATTAATATTCAAAATGTTTGTTTTAATAAATCCGAAAATGTATGTATATTTTTTTCAGTTCCATCTATTCATTTTTATCCAGGTCATGTATTCTTTTTATTAATTACTAGACACCCTGCGGCGTAGCATACGCCGCTGAATTGCTCAAGGATAGTACAAAATAATGGAGAAAGAACGGACACAAACTATAGCACGAAGAAATCAAAACAATGCGAATGAACGTCAGTTTGGGGGGGGGGAGAACTGCCGCCTCATTGTTGGTTTCGAGACATTCACACTGTGGTTATCTACCTGCCCACCACCCTTTACCACATTATCTTGCCAACCATAAACTGTGATTGGCCGGGCCTAGCGAAGGTCAGCCATGTTGGCAATAAAGGGGTAAAAGAACGGGCACAAACAGACATTATTAAAAAAAAATTAAAAACATTGTTTTCGCTGGGGCGTAAACCCAGGACCTTCTCCGTATAGGTCGGACGTGATAACCAGTACACTACGAATCTACGTTTTTCTGTGAATGAACAATGCAAGAGAAAGCTAGGACCATTGTTGGTCTCTAGAATTTGGTCAACCTAGGCGAGGGTCATTCTCCATGCTCGTTTGCGCATACTCGTTTTGGTGAAGGGGCGGGAGGATGGCTAGAGATTTAGCGTGCGTGTGTGGTGTCCCGCTTGGTTGGGTTACGTAGAGAATTATATATATCTATATATATATAAAAATCAAAGTATGTCTGTGTGTGTGTGTGTGTGTGTGTGTGTGTGTGTGTGTGTGTGTGTGTGTGTGTGTGTGTGTGTGTGTGTAGACATCTTCCGGTTGTTCAAAATGGCGGAACCTAAATTTCTCTGCTGTCATTAAAAGACAAAAACAATCAAGCGCTGGAGAAATATACAACATACAAATGCAAATTAAGGAAATTAAAGTTATCAAGGAACTGATCTTCGAAAGGAATTCCCTCTATGCTCGTCTGGTTGTATTTTACTTGGTTTTGTCATTTTGTGGCTGTTAATACTATTAATATTAATCCGGAAGTTGTCTCACAGCCCACAGCTCTCACCAGTGGCTCATAGAAACTGCAACGTGCGCAGTAGCCACACCCCGGGCAACGGCTTCGACTGGCTGGCTAAACCTGGTGAGGGTAGCCGACGGGTCTCAAACCCTCGGTGATCTAGATATGTCTATCTATGCACGTGAAGACTGGATTCGGTGGACAGAGCGGAGGAACCACTAGTTGGTCAACGGTCAAAAAGGCGAATCTCAGCAAAGCGTTGTGGAACGCTAAGGGCATGACAAGACACACAGGACATCATGGCCATCCACTGCACCCGTCTCCATCACCAGCCGTCTCGACTTAGTCCTGCCGCTGGATAAGATGGCCTCGGGCGAGAGAGTGAGATCGACGAACTGCGCAACTCCTTCTCACTTAAATCCAAATCACCGCGCAAGTCACTTTTGTCATCCATCCCATACCAGCGGTCTACAACCCTCGGATGACTAGAGTGGTCCTCGTCGTATCGACGGACGAACGAACGAACGTGTGTGTGTGTGTGTGTGTGTGTGTGTGTGTGTGTGTGTGTGCATGTCCTTTATAGCTGACTAAACTATTCATCCGATCGTCATGAAATTTTTGGAGACTGTTAAGTACCTACCTGGGATGGTAACTGGCAACTTTGTTTTCTAAATTTAACACTCATGGGGCACCGGGGGCCAATAATGTCATTTTTTGCAAATATGAGCTATATAAAAATTAGTTTAAGCGCTAGCTACTGTGTAAATTGTTGGATCTTAACCAAACTTTGTATATGACAACTTGATAGCCAATATTAAAATACTATAGGGCACTGAACTGCAAATAGTCATTCCTTTTGGGCTGGGGTCCCAAAAATTCACACGTCTTAAACGTTTAAGATTTTATTCACCATTCAGTCATTAAAAATCTTAACACATAATGACACATGTATCCATCATTATACAAATTGAAATGAACAGGGGTTTTGAACTTTATATCTTGCACTGAATGGGCCCCGGGGCCCTTAATGTCTTTTTTTGCTTATATAAGATATATAACAATTAATTTATGCGTTAGCTACTGAGTAAATGAATGGATCTAAACCAAAATTTGAATACAAAAACTTGGTAGCACATATTAAAATACTATAGGGCACATAACTTCAAATGTCCATTCCTTCAGGTCCGTGGGCCCCCAATGTCTTTTCTTCGCATATTTTTAATGTATTTTCCCCCCCCATTCAATTTTTCACGATCTTGAGGAATATATCTATGAGGAAACTTAATTAAATGAAAAGGTTTTTGAAATTTACATCTATCACCATCATTTGTGTCTTTTTTTCTTATATCTATCTATCTATATATATAAAAATCAAAGTAAGTCTTTCTGTGTGTGTGTGTGTGTGTGTGTGTGTGTGTGCATGTCCTTTATAGCTGACTAAACCATTCATCCGATCGTCATGAAATTTTTGGAGACTGTTGAGTACCCACCTGGGATGGTAACTGGCAACTTTTTTTCTAAGTTTAACACTCTTGGGGCACCGGGGGCTCATAATTTCATTTGTTGTTCATATAAGCTATATAAAAATTAGTTTAAGCGCTAGCTACTGTGTAAATTGTTGGATCTTCAACAAACTGTGTATATGACACCTTGATAGCCAATATTAAAATAGTATAGGGCACTAAACTGCTAAAAGTCATTCCTTTGGGGCTGGGGGCCCAAAAATTCAAATTTCTTAAACGTTTAAGATTTTATTCACCATTCAGTCATTTCATTAACAATCTTGACAAATTATGACACATGTATCAAATTATTATACAAATTGAAATGAACAGGTGTTTTGAACTTTATATCTTGCACAGAATGGGCCCAGGGCCCTTAATGTCTCTTTTTGGTTATATATGATATATAAATATTAGTTTCTACGTTAGCTACTTAGTAAATGAATAGATCTTCACCAAATTTTGCATACAAAAACTTGGTAGCCTATATTAAAATACTATAGACACTGAACTTCTAATGCCAATAGTCTTCGGGGCCGGGGGCCCCAAATGTCTTTTTTCGTATATGTTTAATGTATTTTTCCTATTTACTTTTTAAAGATCTTGAGAAATATAGCCACAATAAAAATGAACTAAAATGAACAGGTTTTTGAAATTGACCTCTTGCACAGAATGGGCCGTGGGTACCTTAATGTTATTTCCCCCCTATTTTAGGTATATAAAAAGTAGTTTAAGCGTTAGATAATGAGTAAATTACTGGATTTTGACCAAACTTAGAATATAAAACTTAAGAGCCTATATTTCTATAGGTATAGGGCACTAAACTCTTAATTTCCATTCCTTCGGAGCTGGGGGCCCGAAAATCTTTTTACTGAACTTTAATCATTGTATTCCCTATTCAGTTTTACACGATATTGGGGAATATAGTTTGAGTACAATGGCAACAAAAACTATATTATCACTCATTTTGGGGCCAGGGCCCTTAATATCGTTTCTTTTTTTTTGTTGTACGCTATTTAATTATTAATTTATTTATCCGTTTGCTATGAAACTTGGAATTTTTTTTCACACTTCCACGAATATTTCTTCAGAATTGTTTTTAAACATACCACTCATTGGTTTCTTTAAATTTATTCATTTTTACTGAGATCGTTGCAACGCACGACGGGTCTACTAGTAGATTATACATTATGCAAAGAAGCACAATGCGCATTTAATGGCGTTTTATGATTTTTTAAGCCCTATGCTATGTTATATTCGTAGACCTAATAATCTTAAACAACCAATTACGTGACCAAGTTTGCTTGAAAGCTTTTAACATCAAAGCTATGTCCTTAGTTCGTATTCCATTATTTTATGCATTTTAAGTCAATTTTAAGAATTTACTTATACAAACAAACAAAACTATATTGTTTGAGCTGATGAAATATACAATATATATTTATGTATCACTTATTATGTTCAGTAAGTTAATTGTTTCGGACCTTCGTCATTATCGAATAATCTTATATTTAATATGTTAATGGTGATAAAATATGCATATTGAGAAGCAAAAGCTGTTCAAATAGCGATCCGATTCCTGAAACGAATAGATGCTATGATAACATTTTTTCTGGAGGAGGATTAGCTTTTTATGGTGACAGTCGTATACATGGTTTCCTTTAACATGGAAACTGACTGCGTGGCATTGACGTTTAGCTTAATTAAATTATGTAAGAGAAACCATTCAGAGTTACAAAACTCCTGGACAGACGAAAATGTGTTCTTTATTTTTTGTCATTTTGTGCAATACATTTTTTGGAGATTTATTGAGATCCCAAGTGTTGATACAGATAATTATTGAAATCAAATTATTATTTATTATCAAATAAGTATCAATTCAACTCAAAACATAAGTCATGTGGATCAGTTTATAATAAATCTCAACAATATAACTTTAGTTGAGCGGCTTCTTCAATTTATTCCAATTGAAAAGCACAATTAATACATTATACATCTTCTGCTAAGTCTAGTGTTACACTTAATAATAGAATTATCGCAAATTGCAGGTCCTAATCATATGACAATTCAATAAATATGTTAAGTATGATGTATGCCATGCGCTGCCTTCAGCATAAATATGGTTGTTTATTGTTTCATTGTTCCGTCAGATAACACGATTTTGTAGCCTAAGCAATGGTTAAAATCTTAACTTATCTTATCTATTACACAGCTCCTCCTATGTTTTTATTAGAATTTTAATATTGATAGTGTGTTGGTTTTCTTGTTTTGATAAGCAACCCATTCCACGGCTAAAATTCCAGAGGGGAAGAACGAGAATTTGTATGTGTTTGTTCTTGCATACGGAATAAGAAAAATGTTTTTAACCCTATGTTTAACTGAGAGTTATATTAAATTATCTTTGTGTTGTATTTCCAAGTTAGAATTCTGCCTTTGTATTATTACTACATTTCTTTTTGTTCTTCTATCCTCTAGTGTTTCTAGGATTAATGATTTAACTATTTTTGTTACTCTTGTTACTTTTGAATATTCTCCAAAAATTTAGCTAGAAGTGTTTTTCTTTTTTAATTTGTTCTAGTTTTATATTTTGTTTGGTTAATTGGTAATAAACTGTAATAATTAATGGATCTAAATCTGCACCAATAAAGGTTAACTCAGGAGTTCCACAACGAACTGTGCTAGGTCCCTTACTCTTTTTAATTTATATAAATGATTTACCCAACAACATCTCAACAGGAACAAAAGTTAGGTTATTTGCTGATGATTGTATAATCTTTAGAACAATTAAATCAGAACAAGATAGCAAAATTTTACAAAAAGACTTAGATGAATTGATAAAATGGGAAACTAACTTGAGTATGTCTTTCCAACCAGAAAAGTGTCAACGGTTAAGATTAACAAAGAAAAAGAAACAAATACATTCAAAATATTACATTCATGGAAAAGAACTGACCCAAAGTAAAGATGCAAAATACTTAGGAGTCTTAATAAATGAGAAACTGTAAAACAAAAACACGGAGTTAAGGTCTAATTTTTTTAAAATACAGTATTTAAGTTGTCACTGATTACTATCATAAAGAAAAATCACATCGAAAATCACTTTCATTTTTTAAAATTTCACTGTGTCAAAAATGTAACATTTTTGAAAAACGCCCGCATAACCAAAGCAAGAGCGATAACAAAGTCATTGTGATTTTTTTATGGATAATACTTATCCGGTTGTAATTAAAAGTACTAGTAAACAATCATTTATTCAATCTCGTTAAGTTATTTTAGACAGCATTATTACTGAGATGAGAAAATAGAGCTCGGCCCACTCAACTCTACGAAAAATGTTTGAACGTTGTTCTGACCAGATCTTTGTCAATCGATGAAAATACCTAAAGCTAAGACTCTAATTGGGATGTATTCATTTGAAATTGACGAGGCTTTAAGTGATGAGTTTCTTTAGTTTTCACGAGTTTTTTTTTACAATAAATCTAATTTATAAATAATTAAGCCACAAAACGATAATAGGTCGTTGATTAATATGTCTTCTAGTATGAACGTGAAGTCTTGACACTCGCAGTAGGCCCCAAAGTAGGATCATTGCCCTAGAAATGAGATGTTTCCAAAAGATATTGAACATCTAATAAACGATGCATATCACCAATGAAGCGGTCCGCGATAAAATAACTTCTGTCATTTGTAAATTGGAGGATCTCCTCGCCTTAATAATGAAGAAGAAACTAAGATGATATGGACACATTGCAAAATCTGGACCATAATGCAAGGAACAGACCAGAAAGGCAGAAAAAATGGCAGAAAATAGAAGAGATGGAAGGACGACTGCAAAGAATGGACCGGAATGTCGTTCATTGACTCTCAAAGGGCAACACAGGACCGAGTAGGATTGTGGGAAATAGTGAACAGTTTACAACAATGGCCAACCAATGGGTTTAGAGATGTGACGATAAGAAGAATAAATATTGCTTTCGGAATCCAACTTTCAGTTTTAGGTAACATAACGAATTTTAACTTTTCTAAATGATTCCCATTCCAAAGCTGATAAAAACTCGTTTCCAGTAGACTAAGGGAAAATGACGACGGTCCTCCTTGTCACTGCCTTCAAATGAAAAGGAATGATGTGGAAAGTGACTTTGATAAAGCAAAGAGCGAAAATGTAACATGTTGCAATACAGCTCAATTTATCATCTTAAATGGTTTGAATTATTAAAAACATTAAATTTATTTCTTCAATAATTTATAAATATATTACTGGCAAATTACCCTTTTTATTTTTTTAACACTCTGCTCGTGGCTTCGTAGACCCCTGAAAAAGTTTGTATGTAACGGAAAAGGATGTAAACTTCAGGAACAGTGCCTGTAATGCCTATTAATAATGGATAAAACGTCCCTACATGTAACAAAATAATTTCTTATTAGTTCGCAATGAGTTTAAGTAAGGTTTTAGTATTTTCAACAATTGTATTTATCAAAGAATTTTTTTTAAAATTCGTTTGTAGGAAGCTTAAACAATATATTTATTTATTCTTCAGAATGTCCTGAATTAACATGGGGAAGAATTGCTCAAACAAGTGTAGTCCAGAATGTTTCAACAAGACGTGTAACATCACCAACGGCGTCTGCCTGCATGGTTGTAACGATGGGTACACGGGGGACAAATGTACTGGAGGTATGCTGTTTAAACGCTTGTGTTAGATCTTGGTTATGTTTCATCTTAAAAATTGTATATTTTTTAGAAGAAGATCATTGTCACATATGATTCCATTTATAAGAATAATGATCCTCATCATGGTATATCTTTTAAAATCTAACGGCGAAGGTGCGCGAAATTATTTGCTAGTTTAAGTAAAACTTCCCAATTTGTCAATAACTACAATTTAAATTTCGATTTGTTTTATCAGTGTATAGCTTCATTAATAGCTAACTGATTATAAATAAAAATACGATATATATTTTACTAAAACATATTTTAAATCACAGAATTTTTTGTGCACAATAACTAAAAAGAAACACAGAATATGTTCCTGCATCTGTAACATTGAAAAGGTTTTAAACGCAATATAATGTAATCTTTATCAATATATTATCATTCAATCTACAACAAAATTTACATTTTTAACTCAATATTTATTATTGTAAGTAATTCTTGTATATCATTATACCTCAACTCTCGTATAAAGTGTATATCTATAGAAATATAATAAACTAGATTTAATAATAATAATAAATTGATACTTTTTATAGCGCTGTATCCCAGCAAGGAGCTGGGCTCACAGCGCGTTACATGGAGATAATAACATACAGATAATAATTAAATAAATTATCTTATCATAATAACCACATAAATGACAGTACGTTACGCATAGGCTAATTTAATCATTAAAAAGAAATGTTGTTTCTTTAATTTTTAAAATAAATTTTGAAAAGATCAGTTATTAAAGTGCAGTCTTGAAGAACTTGGTAAATGAAATACTCCGGATGTGTAATGGTAGAGAACTCCATTTTGCTAATTGTGTTGTTAAAGTTTAATTTTCTTAAATTATATTTTATTTATTTTATAGTTTGTAAGGTTCAATGTCTTGATAATTTGTAAACTTCTTATTGTAATAGAAAAGTGAAGTTCTGTAAAGTACATTTTCATCGTTAACTATTTAAATATTTTAATCTCGACCAGCTACACTATGTAACTGCGAGAGATGCCCATGTTTATTAATAAAAATGCTCTTATGTATTATATCGCATGTTACTCCATCATGGTTTTCGATTACATAAGTTGGTGCTTTTAAAAACTAAAAGGTGTCCACAAACTGCCCACACGCTAATTTGAAAGTGCATGATCATGTAAATAAAATACTAGTAGTCGTGTGTCTATCGTTTATGAAGAAATTTAATGCTACTTAAATGTAAAATAAACTTTTTTAAAAAATTTTTTCATATTCTACAAAAAAAATTTTTTTTAATAAATTTGATAACATGTTATTACAAATTACACATAAACATTTATTGCTATATGATGCACTGATGCGAAAATTATATTTAGTTTTTAGGTAGTGGTTCAGTTGAGTGTAGGACCAAATTATTAACACTTGTCCCCTTTTTATTTGAATTTGCTACAAAAGAAACAATTTTGTTGAATTTAAAAAAAATAATTATATTCCACTAGCATGTCCACAATTAACCTGGGGCCCTGGATGCTCCAACAACTGCAGCAGTCACTGTGCAGACGAGACATGTGATAGACGTGATGGCACCTGTCATAACGGATGTGAGGCTGGATATTATGGTAACACATGTAATCGAAGTGAGTGGTTAAGATATTTTTTACAATAAATGTAATCGATCGTATTATTAGGAATTTACAGATTTTTAAAGATAGAACTCAAACGTTGAGAACAATTTCACAGTCTTGAATATTAATAATGTACATTAAATAATTTTAACACTTGAAAGACTCATGAGGATTAAATTGATCCTTTCAAATAATGCAACTTAACATTAATGATTAAATTTAAGTTCATTTGACTCCTTTTTATAAAGACTTGTTTAAACCAGGAGGATGAAGCAATTAATAAATCACAACTTAATGGCGATTTCTTGTTGTCTAATTTCTCAATGTGAAAGAAGGTAGGGAATTATTTTAAGAAAGTTTGGGGTAATGGATCGATATAAATGAGTAAGATTAGACATTATACACTGTTAAATATTGGTCTATTTTGCATTTTGCATTTTGCCCACGCTGTTAAATATTGGTGGGTATATTCTATAGACATCAATACTTGTATATGACTTTGTTGTCTAGGAGTAATATTATTAATTATGTCTCCAGCCCCCAGTATTATAATACTTAGCTTAAATTAGAGAACTAGTCTAAAACTACTCTTCAAATACTACAATTACAATATCTAACACATACAATTAATTACGCAAAACACCTCTGTAACAACAGAGAGAATATTTAATACATTGAAATAATCATACCAAATAGAATAGCAATAAACAATATATGGTTAACACTAACGATTAACATAGACAAATAACTAAAACATTAGACGAAGAATAAAACGGATATTATATGAATGTGACCCAACTTCCCTCTGGTCCCTCTGGTCAGTGGGTGTGGTCAATTATATGATTGACGGGTCTGTCTCGCGTCACTGCTTCTACCTGCTCCGCAGTCAGGCACGTCTCCCAATTAGGTCGTGCGATCTCTTTCCCGGAGGTCAGTCCGGAGGTCAAGCCCTTGCCATGTGAACTGAGTGACAGCTTGGTCTGTCCACAGCGATGATCGTCCTCAACAATGGTTCTCACGTCTAGAACAGGGTCAAGTTTTCCCCTTCCTGGCAACACCAGCACGTCTTCTGCCTGGTCTGCTCCTCTACTATGTTGGCTTGACTAATGGTATTCTCTAACATACTAGCTGAAAACAATAATGGCGAACACTATCATTAATATATAATCAAACAATTTATATAAAAGAATTATAAGCATTTAACCATAACATATTCATATACAAAATACATTTGAAACTATTCTAACTCCAACTAATCAAACCTGAAAACAGACTTCTCAGCTAGGCTCATAACTCCCCACAGTCTTATCACCTTAGAACTTAATTCTAAACGTGTCTGTGATCTTCTGAGAGAGAGAGCGCGCAGTAAGGTTTCTCTCTAGTATATATTGGACCGCTCACCCACGCCTGCCCTAAATTCCCATTGGTTGAACCTTTCGCCCCATGGGTGGTACATGTGACAAACTTAATTCTTATTGGTTAAGACCTACGTTCCAATAACTTTTGGGTGACCCCCGACACAAATACAAAACAGCATCCCTACTAAAATTGGCCTAGCCGAAGTATCGATTTCGACCTGATAACCTTAGTTGGCCTCTCACCCGCATTCCTACATCTTTTCCTTTGTCCCTCACCGGTTAGTGTCCCTCACTCGCGTTTACAAACATTGTCTTTGTCCCTTTAAGGTTAATGTCCTATATCTCCCAACGGTTTTAAAATAAAACGATTCTCAAACCTATATTTAGATACTTAACATACACTTAATGCACTAAGCAGATAGAAACCATTCAAATGGGACAGTCAAAATACTACGACAAAAATGTATATCTCTATATTATGTTTTTTCATTTTCAAATTAAACGTGTAAATGTCTATTACAGCATGTAGCAACTTTACATGGGGCCAAAATTGCATAAAAGAGTGTAGTGGAAACTGTCTGGAAAGAACCTGCAACAGAACGAATGGCATGTGTTTTAATGGATGCAAAGATGGATACTCATCGGACGACTGCACAGAACGTAACTATTGTTTTCTTTGAATTAATCGAATAATTTATCTTTCTTTATAAATACTTAGCAGAAGCTAGAATTTGAACAATTTAAAAAAATATTAAATGAATAAATACTTTTTTCAATTAAGTAGGCTATTAGACGTTGGACGGCGTACACTTTAAAATTGTGCAACGATGTATTAATGCAATCTATTTACGGGTAACACTATATTTAACCAATATAAAGATAAAATGATATAAATCTATAAAAAATATTTATATTTGAATTTATGAAAAGTCAGTCTCACCTAAAAAAAAATTTAAAAACATAAATATATGTATGTATAAATTAAAAACTACAAAATTTCCTTTTACCTAAACAAAGGGGACAGTCATCCAATTTTTCATTCAGTGCAGGCATACATATGTATCTTAACATTCTTCAATGAATTATGTTGCCCCTTACTTCTATTTAATATTTTAACAGAACATCGAATGATTTTATTCTGTTTGGCTTGAGAATTCTCTATTAAAGTCTAGTGAAGTACCTGTATCATCTATTGGGCAGTGTCATATGGGGGAATATATAGACTGGGGCATTTACGATTTTTTTCCCATGTAACTACTATCTATTTTGCAGTAAATTGTTATAAAATTAAAGTATATATTTAATAGACGTAATCATAAGGTGCAAAACATAAATAATTATTCATAACAAACGTTTGTTTTAAAATATATACTAAATTTAATGAAAAGGGAAGGTATGTGGAATAGAAAATGGTATATTCAATGGGCGTAATAGACTATGAGGCCCTTTAAACTCCTCCCTACGAAGTAATCTTTACATATTGAGACACAGTACTATGAATAGTTTCTGTATTCAGTATACCTTTTTTTCTTTAAGAGCTCGGAAGTGACAACACACCTCCTGTTGCTGCCATTGTTGCACCTATTGTGGTCGCCATCATCCTGATCGTGTTGATCATAGCTGCCATTATTTTATGGAAGTAAGTTCATCTCGTTGATACCTTACATCTGAGACTCAGAAAGACATTAGCTATTTGTTTGAAAGTATAGAATTAAAACAAATCTTTCAAATGATCAGAATGTTTTTAATAGCTTTTTAAGTACCAGACATTCCTAAAAACGACCTATTAATTTTATTTTTATTAGATCACAGATGTTGATTTGATAAAACATTATGTAAAACGACCACAATTATAAATGATGCTGTAAATAATAAAATGTAATTTTTTCCTGTATTATGTTCATATTTTTAACCATTTTGTGTGGCTTCCCAAATTCTAGACGACGACGAGAGAGTAAAAAGAAAATCTGCAAAGATCACAAACCAAAAGAAGTGACGTTTATCAACCAAAATGAACTTAACCCTGAAGAGGAGAACAAAACATTAAATAATAAAGGTAAGTTTGATTAAGCTATTCTCTCCAATTTTCTATAGTCAGGGTCAAGAATGTGAGAATCATTGTTGTAAGGTGTGGAGGGTTAGAGTGGATTGTGCTCACCAAGAGGACGAATCATGTGTGAGATTGTGATGTTGATTACCTACAATATATGATTTATAACGTATGTTTGTGTTATAATTCAACACTCGTATAAACAAAGGGATCAACCACTTTTCTTGTTCAACTATTAGGATGACAAACAAAATACAAATACTTCTTCTTCAGTCTGAAATTATGGATTGGAATTGTTTGTCTGAACAAATCAAGAAGCCATAAAAAAACAGCAACTCACTATCAACATTTAAAACTCTAATAAAATGCAAGACTAGAGTTAAACTTAGGGAGCAGTAATCTTCTGAGTAAAAGGAGCGTCTATAATGTATACGATAAGATTAATGTCAGCCGTAGAGAACCCGTCAGATGGTCACGTGGAGGGACATGTGATTCAATTGCTTATTTTGGCCTCTTAGCTGCAAGTAATTTATTGTGTGATTTTACTAATTACATAGGCTTACTAGTGGCTTTGCCTAGTGCAGAATAAGGGAATGAAATATTTGACATCGAACACTCACAACTTTGTTGATTTGATTAGCATGACGTAGTAACAGTGGCTAAGAGGACGGTGTATTACATGATCCATCTAAATATTCTAAATAGTGATATAATTAATCTTTAGACAGTCAGCAAACTATTTTGTATGTAGAAATTATTGAAACCAATGGCTTAGAGGGGTGATGGGGAGAGAGGACTTTAAAAATGTTTTTATTTTGGTTACGGAAAAATACGTGTTTTTATAGCACAATATTTTTTTGTACGTTAACACATCGGTTAAATGTTTCAGAGAGTAACATCAAACATCTTACGTCTACCCCTGTGATATCAATGTCAGAAAACACTTACTCCAACACAGCTGTGCCGGTGGACAAAGTTACAGCCATATCTGTAAAAGATCTCAATACATTCATGCGCCTTCATAAGAGTGACTACTTTACGGAGCAGTTCAAGGTTTTTTAAAAAAATAATTTTTATTTATTTTATTTTATATTTATATTTTTTATTTGTGAAAGCTCTGTTCTATAACAAATAGTTACTTATTCGAGACTTTTTTTAGTCTAATGATAACAAAGAATACGCACAAAACTTTTACAAAGAATTTCGGATATGAAAAGAAATGAGTTTAAAAGGAAGCCATCAATTTACTAAAGCACATGGTAGGAAAATTTAAAATAAATTTCAAAACTATTGTAACAATGAACCGAAGGCAAGCAGCAATATGGACAAGCCTTGAAGGTTAATTATGTCTATAACTTTTTTATGGTTTTTCATATAGGGAATATGTGTTGTTTATATAAATAAATATATATCCTTTTTATATGATAAAAGGCAATTTTCTGTCCGGTCATCGATAGCGATTGGTCCCTCAAACACATATGACTCCTACTGCCAATAGTATTGAACACGTTTACGCGGATGTTCAAAACGAGTTATTTTTGGTGGAGTATTTCTTCCAAGAATTTATTTTGAGTTATGCGCGTTGGAATTTATAGTCAAAAGCTCTGTTTTTACGAGTTATTTATTTTAACTATAACAAATAATATTTTTTAAAATCCCTTATATTAACTTCACCGCCGTCTCTCTCTCTGTCTTGGGCACCGCGGAAAATTAGAAGTCAAAATTGACCCACTTCCCGTCATGCCATCGAGCTGAAATTTGGCACACGGACCCGTGTCACCTAACAATGCATCGTATCGAAAATTCAGATCGATCGAATGTACCGTAATTAAATTAATTTATTTTTTAGTTTATCTATATAAAACTATATGTAGAAGTCGCTATTGTTTACATTTTACGGGTCAGTTGACTTGACGCCAGCCACAGGTGAACACATCTCGTGTTTTAACCAGGTAAATCACCTGGAGTTGAGTTAACGCGTTGACGCCACCCGTCCATGTCCACACCCCCTCCCCCCTTCCCCCAGTTTTAAAGCCAGGGGAGATATTTCGGTTTCAGTCTGTAAAAGTTTGTCACGTTTGCACATAATCAATACTTTTAGTTATGTCTCATATATAATGGATTTATTGTCAAAAACTTTGTTTTTAAATCCCTTATATTAACTTCACCGCCGTCTCTGTCTCTCTGTCTTGGATGGGGACCTCGGAAAAACAAAAGTCTAAAATGACCCACTTCCCGTCATGCCATCGAGCTGAAATTTGGCACACGGACCCGTGTCACCTAACAATGCATCGTATCAAAAATTCAGATTGATCGAACGTACAGTTATTAAATTAATGCATTTTTAGTTTATCTATATAAACTATATGTAGCGGTCGCTATCGTTTACATTTTACGGATCACTTGACTTCACCCCAGCCATAGGTGAACACATCTCGTGTTTTAACCAGGTGGACCGGCGTGCTTTTGTTTACATTTTGAGTGTCACGCTGAGCTCGGTCCAGCGATTGGTGACAAGACCTTTCCCCTCTCCTACCCCCACCCCCGGGTTAAAAGCAAAGGGGAGTTAAGACAGATTCAGTCTGTAAATATTTGTCGGGTTTCAAGATAATCAATACTTTCAGTTATGTCTCATTTATAAGGGATTTATAGTCAAAAACTTTGTTTGGTAAATTATCGCTTCCGTGGCCAAGATGGCGGCTAGTCATTTCCGGGCGGCCACCGTTGTTGCTAAGGCACGTGACCCCCGGAAAGTAGTGCAGAGCATTGGAATTTAGGGGACCGAGGGGAACAGGAATTCTCAAATTTTTAGCTTTTTTTAGAAACATGACAATTTTGGAAAACAGCAAAATGTTACTAAAAAAATTATAGGCTATTTTAGCAACCTGCCGAGTTTGGAAAACAGCGAAAAATTGTAAGAAAAAAATGATACTCACTGTTCATACGTCTGAATCACAAATATGGGAAGACCGGGAATGGTACACTTTTTAAAAACTGTAAAGCTAAACCTAACCTTAACCCTAAAATTCTATAGCTAAACCTAACCCTGCAAATGAGAATAATTACCGCTATAAAAAAATTTAAGTTTAATATCATAGTTTAAAGAACACAATTCAATGTAGTTGTCACGTGTGAATCACGAGTTGGATGACGGAGAGGTCACGTGAGTGAAAGCGCGGGAACAGTTGTCAGAATTCTGTGTGTAATGGCAGACGTGTGTTGAGGACTCCACGTTGTATAACCTCAAATTATATATTCATGTACATAGTATACATATTAAAGTTGTTTTATTGAAACCAATTCTTCAGAGGATTATTGGATGCAAGGTTATGTATTGAGAGAACGCCTACAAGATATAGTAATAAGTATGACATCTCAAAGATGTTACAGTAGTGGCCTTTAACCTATGAATCCTATGAATGCTACCTGTTACTTAAGGTTTCTTAGATTTTTCTTTCGGCTGAGACTGAGATCGTTGCAACTCGCTACGGGTGAAATAATCAAATATAAAAAGTTATTCAAATGACTTGAACAGTTTGCTACAATAAACAATTTAAAACTATCTATTTAAGAGTTTGCCTGATCCAACTAATGTATCTATGGAAATTGGACTTAGTAAAGAGAACAGAAACAAAAATAGATACAAGAATATTTGTACATGTAAGTATGTTTGATTAAATTACTTTCTGAATATATAACTAACACGGTACTAAATCGTAATTTGGTCATTTAACAGTAAAAAATACCCATAATCACTTCTAACTTCATAAAGAATAACGTTTTTATTTTTAGAAATTCTATCTGCATTGTTTGCTTTGCAAAAAAAAATAATAATAATCACTGTTTTATTTATTATCTGTTTGTCAACTAATTCACTAAGCAGAGCTATATTTATATTGGGAACTGATGTCTATTTCAGATGATCATTCGCGTGTGCATCTGATGATAAACACAGCAAGACACGAAGGAGATTATATTAATGCTTCATATATTGAGGTGAAATTTTGGAGACTTTTAAATACAATTTCCAGATAACTGTAATGTTTCTGACCAACAATGAGATTGGAGATAACTTGTCACATGCCGTGATGTCGACGTTGAAGAAAACACAACAGTTTTAATAATAACACTTTAGACTCTACAAAAAAATAAAAACTAAGGAGGGGCGATATGTTAATGTATCTTTTAAATAGGTTAACTTGGGTCTGTAGCTTTCAAGTACAAAATAATATTGTTAACCCGTTGTAACGATCAGCCTCTGTATGTAAATGCGGACATTTTTAAACTCAATTGCTTTTCAAAGAATACCTTACTGTTCCTAATCTAAAAATAAAATACCTTATAGCGAGATAAAAACAAAAATCCATTCTTCTTTTACAGGGTTACATGGATAAAGAAAAATTCATTGCTAGTCAAGGTAAATGTTAAAACAAAACTGGGATTTGTCATTAAAATAAGAAAATGGAAAAAATACCTTTCACGATTGTTTAGTTTATAGTCCTTGATTTTTAAAGACCTTTTAGGCTTTTATTTTAATTAATATTGATTTGTGAAAGATAATGATAGAGGACTTATAAACATCTAATCTTTATTTTCAACTGAATGTTCGAAGACTCTCCATTCTAGATACTGTCTCATCTCTCTTGTGTAGATGAACATAAATCAGGTTTAATAATAATATTTGTCTAATAATAATAAAAAATATTAAACTCATTTTAGCCGTGGTTCTTATAAATTCATTATCAATGATTTTGTTTTATCTTTGCACAGGTCCTAATAAAGTCATTATCAACGATTTTGTTCGAATGCTCTGGGAGCAGAAAGTAGAAAAAGTTGTTATGTTGACAAACTTGATTGAGGAAGGTCAGGTCAGTGGGTATTTAAGTATAAAAACACATTACGTGGACGAAAATATTTAAAGACATATTACTTTTATTGAACCATACTTTTTATGAAATATTTAAAGGATTGGAAAATAACACCTTCCTCAGTTCAAATTGAATTTAGTTACTAAAGAAAGAGAAGTTAAAATTAATAAAACACTGCTAGATTACAATCTTTGTGTTAGTTCTGTACAATGGGTAATTGGAAACTTACGATATTTGTTAATTGTGTTAATATTGTGATCACTTCTGTCCAGGTCAAATGTGAACGTCTTTTATTTTTAATCCCTTCTGGGTAGGTCAAATGTGAACGTTACTGGCCTGAAGATGGGAAAGTTGTTTTTGGTCACATAAAGGTCAGACTGGCGTCCACTCAAGTCTTTGCTGACTACATAATCAGACAACTGCAACTTATCAAGGTGGTTACTAAATTATAGTTTTAGTTTGATGCCATTGTTTTGACTGTTATTGTTAATTGTTAACATATAAAACTTGAAATAATTTCCTGCTCTATTCCTGTTAAATTTCTAAAAATATCACAATTTGTTGTAGAAATGCCGTGGTAGTATTGTCCAATTATTACACGTTTTTGTTGTATAAAAACGCGGCTACCTTTAGAAAGGTGAACCCATCCATCAAATGACCCAGTTCCACTTCACCTCCTGGCCAGACAAAGGTGTTCCACTTACACCATGGAGTCTTGTAGACTTTCAACAAAGAGTGGCATCTGATCCTACTACAAGTCCTGTTGTTGTACATTGCAGGTTAGATAATTATATATATGTGTTATAAACAACTGATATATTCTCTTTTAAAAACATATAAGCCGATGATAATTTAGCTCGTCAGCAACCTACTACATCTGTTGTAAGTGACATACAACATTTTCTGATGGCAATGATCCGAAGCGATGGCCTCCAATGATATGTGATAATGTGATATGATATGCACAAAGTCATGTTTCAGGAGCCACACTGCAATACCGGATCTTCGGATCCCTCTGAAAGATTTGTTTTTTTTAGATTTGGCTAAATGTTATGTTAGGGCCGCGGTGGTCTTACCTTATCTTATCTTATCTTATCTTTTCTTATCTTATCGTATCTATACAGACGCTTCTATGCAGAAGATAATTGCGTCCACAGACCATGACAGATGATCTGTTGGCAAGTGATGCAGCGTTCACAGGCCACGGCTTTGTGGGTTTCACGCATTACCCAGCCGCCTAACTAGTGTTAGGTACCCCTTCGGAGCTGGGTGACTCAGGGACGCCCTAGGCCCCGGAACAAAGCCTTGTGGTCTAGCGGTAGCGCGCTGGACTGCCGAACGGAGACAGAGGCTAGCCACACAATCCCTTGCTCGTTAGTGATGGCTAAATAAAACAATTGAACGCTACATCTCATGCCCCATAAACCGTCATGGACTGGAAAGGGGGTTATTAAATGTTATGTGATCTCCTGATTTCAGATTCGTAGCTTTGGTTAGTTTTAGGATGATAGGCCAAAAGCATTGTTGTACCATTTTCATTAAAAAAATAATATCCTGTGATGTTAATATTAAATGCAACTCTTCTTAAAAAATAACAAATGTGCTCCAAAGATCGGACCTCGTTCCCCATCACCCTCACATGAATCTCGATGTGGTTTAATATTTGATAACGTGATATAATTTACCGGTACATTGGAAGCTAAATTTGAAGGTTACTATGTTTATTTATTTTTTATTCTAGATATAGGTTTTTTGAATTTGTAAATTTATTTTTCAGTGCTGGTGTCGGCCGCACTGGGACATTTATTGCCCTGTGTAATATTATAAAAGAAGCTGAGGCAACAGGTCTAATTGACTTCTTCAAGACACTAGTCAAACTGAGACAAGACAGGGTCATGATGATTCAAACGTCGGTAAATTGTTTGAGCTTAAGTCTTTTGATAAAACTGTAGTGAACTCGGGTACCATAAACTATAACGAAATCATTTTTTATATATTTATAACGAAATCATTTTTTATATATTTATAACGAAATCATTTTTTATATATTTATAACGAAATCATTTTTTATATATTTATAACGAAATCATTTTTTATATATTTATAACGAAATCTTTTTTTATATATTTATAACGAAATCATTTTTTATATATTTATAACGAAATCATTTTTTATATATTTATAACGAAATCATTTTTTATATATTTATAACGAAATCATTTTTTATATATTTATAACGAAATCATTTTTTAAATATTTATAACGAAATCATTTTTTATATATTTATAACGAAATGAAAAAAAACAACAATAATACAAAAATGGAATAAAAGTTTTTATGTACATTTGTTTTATAAATATAGATATATTTACAAATATTGAAAGTATTTGGCAAACATATTCTTAGTTGAGACATTTGTATAATATTTCATTATAATATAATTAGATATGATCAAAGACTTGAAGGGAAAACTTATTGGCTATTTCTTAATTAAAATTGTTGAAATTAATTAATAACTTTTTCTCTTCGCATTTTCAAGCATTTCATGTATTGTGATCTGAATTAATAAAAATCGAACACAAAATGGTTAACATACATTGTATATCTACATTTTTGTCTATACTGTAGGCTCAGTATGAATTCTTACACCGAGCAGCACAGGTGGCAATTGTATGTATGGGAACGACAGTCACGTCAAGAGATATCACAGACAGAATTCGAATTCTGGAAGAGGAAGATTTCAAAGTCAAGACGAAAATGGAGAGTGAATTCCTGGTAAAATCTTAAATAATAATGGCAACCATTTTAGAGCTATCTAAAGTTAGGGCGTTAATTCCTTTGCACCAGTTTACTTGTTCTTTTCTTCTCTTTGTACATTTTGTGAGTTATTAATCCCATTTTTTAAAATATTTAATAATTGTGTTACACTAAGTCAGGGGTGCGCAACCTTTGGTATATTCCCGCCGCATTAAAAAACATTACTTTTGCGACGGCCGACAAAAAATTTTCACTGAAAAACGAAACGGTCACTATACAAAATTTACCTCTTATATTGGTCAACGCGAGATAATAATGACATAATCATAAGGTATTGTAGGCAAACACAGTGCTTAATTACAAACAAAAAACATTTTCATTGATATTCTCTTATATTTTTACTTTATTGAACATTGTCATGTAAACCTAACATCTTGTCACACCAAGTACAGCATGAGTATATATTTTTAAGTGGCATTAGTACACTGAGAACACAATAATTGAATAAGTTAGAAGCTGCTTCATTAGCACTGTCCATGTAACTTAGCAGTCTAAGGATCTGGAAATTAGGGGCTACCTTGTTCTTGGGTGTTTGCAGAGAGTCGCGCAAAGTCCAGGCCCTCGCTAGAGATCATCATTCGTAATCTTAACGCCAGATCGGTGTCCACCAGTCGGGTTAGATATTTGTTCTTGAGATATTTCATTTGTGAAAATGACGCGTCGCGAATGTAAGTACTTCCAAACAGCACTAGAGTGTTTCTTGCTATTTCGCCACCCTTGGGATACTCCACAGCTACTTTCCATGCCTCCAGTAGATCGTTTTTGTCCTAGAATTTCTTCACAAGCTGCGCGAAATTTTTTAGTTCGATCAGTTCCATTTGGACATCCAAAGGCGCTCTCTCTGTCTCAACCACATGTGGAAAAGCAACGGGTCTCATATTTTCTGAAATCTTGTCGAAATCCTGAAAACGTTCTGCGAATTCCAACAACAGCGCTTCGACGACGCCTGAAAAGGACGTAGCCGGAATTTCATTTTTTCTTATTTCATGGCTCTCGATTAGAGCGGTGAGTTGCGGGAAATGATAGAGATTGAGCTGTTGGAGATGACTTTGTAACAGACGACATTTGTCACAGAAATCCTGTACTATTCTGTGGATGAGGCAAGCTGTTGTTCCTTTGCCTGTTTCTGCAGTGGGCAGTCCTTGTTTTTCGTGGTATAAAATTCCAGTATTTCTTTTCGTAGCAGCAGAACACGGCGACATGTTTCTCCCTGAGACAACCAACGAACGCTGGTGTGGTACAGAATATCTTCAGCCGACGAATCATTTGTGTGAAGAATGTGTATGAATTGGCGGTGGTGAAGAGCATTCGCGCGAATGAAAAGGATAATGCGATTCACATCCTTCAGAATTTTATCCAAATCAACAGATTTAGAACACAGCACCTCCTGGTGAATAATGCAGTGCAGATTTATGAGCTGGTCATTACCGTGATCCTTCAACACATAATCGGAAAATCTAGCCACGAAGCCATTTTGCTTACCAACCATGTACAGATGCCTCGCAGGTTCTTCAGATCAACGTGCGAGTCGATGCAATCTTTTTAAACTGTCAAAATATGTCTTCTCCTGGAAGTTAAATAATGAGTGTCTCCATGGAGAGCAGATCCTCGCACAATTCAAATGTTGGGGATAGGGAGCGAATGAATATGAGTAGCTGCGCAATTTCAATGTCTATGAGCGCTAAACATTGCACCTAACGCTACAGCTGCCGGAGTCGTAATTTGTGTCGCACTAACAAGTGTTTAAGAGTGTTAATGAATATTTGATATTTCGTTTACAACTTTAAATAATATATTGCCAAATGGCAAATATTTGACGGCCACATGTTATTATAAATTAAACAGATTTCCACGGCCGCACATTTTCGTGCCCACGGCCGCAGGTTGCGCACCCCTGCTCTAAGTCGTCTAAGTTCACTAAGCCTAAGCATTTCATCTCAGTGCCAATGAATTCCATGTCAACATCAGATGAGGAGAAGGCATAGTCTAAATATTCGATAAGGGTTTATTTAAAAATAATTCTTTATAAATTATAATACTTCTTTATGTAATGTATTAAAACAAAAAAAAACAGAACCTGTTTCGACTAAATTAATAAAAATAAAGTCAAATCAAGATTTATAGGTCTTTTTACATTACTTTAACTTTACTTTAATAATTATGAAAGTTTAATCCCTGAGTAATGACAGCTAATTTTAAATTTCAAGCCTTTTGTGATTTTAAAACAACATACAGCTCTACTACTTATTCCAACAGAATGTGTGTTATGTAAGTGAAGATTTCACAAAAAAAATTAAAGAAGTTGAGGCCACTGATCAAGATGGTTCTGTTTATGAAAACAATGCCAACAACACAGCTGTTGGTAAGAACAGATTTCCTGATATTTTACCAGGTATTTTTTAATATCTTTTTTCATTAAAATAATATTAATATTAGCAGATGTGTAAGCAAATTTTCATTTAAAGACTTTTTCCCTTTTTAATTTTTGTGTGCTTACATTTGAAATATTAATCTAAATAGAAAGTAAAAATAGATATCATCAGTTTTATTCTGCAAACTATATTACTAATACTGTTTCGAAACATTGAATATGAAATTCAAATAAATATCAAACTAAGACATTGTCCGCCGTTTTCTCCCCGTTATATTTTGTTAATATTTTAAGATAGTAACACATGCCTATTAATTATTTTCCCCTCAAGTCAATAGAAAACATTGTAATTGTTATTTAAACTTTTTTATTCTTTCTAAGAAAAATCGTACATTGCGATTTTGACTCCTGACGCCAGCTCCTCTGGAGATTACATCAATGCTGTGCTAGTCCCAGTAAATGGAATTGTTTGTAGTATACACAGTCATTAGACAACATACAAAAACTTAATATAACTTTTTTTATGATTTCATTTGAAAAAAAACATATTACTTCATGGCTTCAAGTATGATTTATGAACTTAAATTATTCTCAGTAGTATATAGGTATGTGAATTAATTATGTATTACCTTCTGAATGAATTAAACCATTTAGTGCAAAAAAAATTCTGAGATTTAACTGAAACATATTTAATGAAATAAGTTTTTCAATAATTTAAATCAAATATTGACTTGACCATCTCAGAACACTCGTTTTTGCTTGTTTCTAGAGTTTAAAAAAGAAAGATCAACAAATCTTGAGCCAACTTCCACTGGTCACAACAGTTACTGACTTGTGGAGACTTGTCTTGGACTATAAAGTTTCTCTTATTGTGGAGTTTGAGTTTCACCTCAAGTCTACTGACTCGGTGAGTATTATAATAATTTTAATATCGCGCTTTATTTACAGAAAAAAACTCAGCCCAGTAAAATAAACATCAACTGGAATTAACACTGGAAGCTAAAATAAATTTGAAGTACATTCCTTTAATACATTACCCTTTGCCCAATCAAATGGACAATAAAGAGCAGCCTCTTCTGTTAGTTTTATAACTTGTTTATCTTTTAATGATTTGTCAAAATTTATTTGAGAAACTATAAAATCACATGGGGTTTACTCAACTATTGAACAGTGAGACTAAGAGAAAAAAATATTGCATTGTTCATATATATTTTTTACACACTTATATTTTTATTCAGACAATTACAGGTTATTTGCCTTCTGCGCATGGTGAGTCATTAACATTTGGGACACATGAAATACATCTCCTCTCTTCAAAGAGGTCAGCTTTATGGGAGGAGTCACAAATGTTGGTTGTTGCCAAAAAGAAATCTTCTCATCCAACACCAGTAAGTCAAAATGTATCCATTGACTCATCCAACATATCGGTTTGAAAATATCTTAGTTTTTATAACAGACCAACATTTAGAAAAAAATTACTGTAATTAATAGTTTCAAAACCTAATGCCCTATAAATTAGTTACAATTCACAATAATTAAAAAGTGTTTTAAAAAAAGTTAACAATAGTCAATGTGTCCCGCACTTTTACACATTTATTATTTTCTCAATAAGTATTATGTTAAAAGTATTCTAAATGTAAATTTGTTTCAAATTTTTAGAATAGTTTGGCATGTAATTAAACTTAGTGCAACACAATATTATAATTTCAAGTAACTCTGAATATTTAAAAAAATGTTCATGACAATTTGTTTTTCATAATTCACGTATTCTATACATGTATTTTTTTATGTTAACAGTTGAATGACTTAAAAGTAACTCACCTGAAATGTTTATCTACTAAAATGGATACCAAGGATCTTCTTCTGTTAGTTAAACAAATCAGGTCAACTAGGTCACCAGGAGAGGAAAGAGTTCTTTACATCTGCAGGTAATGGTGTAAAACGAATGTTTTCAAATAAAAAAGTGATGTCATGTGAGTATAGAATCTTTTGGTTATCGAAGTAAATTGAGGCAAATTTTTTATAAAATTATACAGGAACGTTTTCAGAGGTATGGACAAATACCCTTTTTAAAAAAAATAACTAGAACAATTATGTAGCTGACAATCTTGCATTTGAATTTTTAATATTATATAAAAATAAATGCATATGAAAAAGAGGCATCATTTTTGTGTATTAAAAAATATCAATGCTCAATATATTAAAGTATATCCTAACAATTTAGTTAACTGTCTCTATGATATAGAGATGGCGCCACCTATAGTGGACTGGCTTGTGCGCTGACTTTATTGCTGGACAGAATGGACAATGATCTCCGCTTGACCGTACCACTGATTGTTGGGACCATCAAATCTATTAGACCACAGGTCATCTCTACTCTGGTAATAAATTAAGTATTTGTAAATTCTTGTTTAAAAAAAACAGGCATAACCTATATAAGACAATTTTAAAATTCATAAATCTCAACAGAATCATATAATTCTAGTTTGCTTACTGATAATAGAAGTAACTAATTTTCATATTAGGCCACAAAAATGTCAGGTATTGCTGTCCATGCAAAGAATCAATGGCTGATGTTTAGTTCTCTGCTTTCTTCTTTATTCACCAGGAGCAGTACAGATTACTCTACCAAGTGTTACATCGATACAGTGAGACAACATCATCCTACACAAACTTTGGTGACTATCAGCAAATGAACTTTTCTGTAGCAAACAACTTGGACAAGTCAAATAAGATGGACAATGAGAATATTTACTCAAACCCTTAAATGCTCTGACATCTAAAAATATTCACCATGTATTAAATACTAGGGACAAACAAATGACATCCCAAAAAATTGAAATTAGTTGTTAATTACCAATATCATATTTTAAAAGCTGATCACTAAAAGTGATAGTATCCAGATCATTAAATTTAAATTAATTTTATAATGTGAGGAGGCTTCTGGAATTACATGTTTTGGAATCTTTGTATTTTTTTTATTTCTAAAAGAAATTTTGAAAACATTTTGAATATCTTCCTAAAAGTTAACATTGAATACATAATACACTTTTAATATGTCATGTTTGTTTAGTAAACTTTACTTATTTACTGTAAAGAAATTTAAATAATATTTTGAAAGTTTTTACACTTAATGTAAATGATTTTTATTTATAAAAAAAGTTTCAAATTTTAAAGATATTTTTTGTCGCATGGCCATTAAGTATTTTATATTTGATAATATTAAAAAAGATATAATTTTGATTCAAAGCATCACTCTATTAAGTAACACTAATACGAAGCCCATAATTTTATTCTTAACAGTCACACAATATTTTCTTCACAAATTCCAGTAACTTAGAAGGTGCACACACATTAGTCATTATCTTAGTTTTAGATTAATTCTAGACAAAATTTTAAAAAGACCCGCAAGATTTATAAATGGAGAATATTCAAAACTGAGAAGAGTAGCACCATTAGTTGAATCAATAAATCTAGAAATACTAGAGGCTAGAAAAGCAAAGTAGTAATAATAAATAAGTAAATTATGTAAATCTAACAAGGAAATTTTAAAAAATACTGTAATTATTTCGTATGCATAAAATTCTCACTCTGCCCATCTGGAATTCGGACATGGTATGGGTTGCTTGATGAAACAAGTACAACAAACAATTCACATTTAAAACCAAGGATATGAGTAGCATGAAATTATTTCCTGTGTAGAAATAATGGTTGCAATAGATAAGATAATTAAAATAACAAGCTTAAAAAAATGTATTGAATCTATGAATAAAATGTTAAAGCAACAACAACAATGAAATGTAGTGAAATATTTATGACTCATTTAATATAATAAAATTAAATTTAAATCAATAGTCAATAGTTTCAGTTGGCCATATAATCATAACATGTTATTTCTATTTGATCATATTCAAGATAATGCACAATATTTTAATACTTTTTTTAAAAAAGGAAAATGCATCCTATTTTAAAAAATCATGAATTTTGAGTTAGTTTTTTTATAATAGTTAAGTAATGAAAGATCACATTTTAAAAGAATTTTTTTCATTTTATGATATATCAAAATAATTTGCCTTCAAATAGGTTAAGTAAATTATCATCCAAAGTAATTATATATTAACTTTGATTGATGATCAATTTAAAACAATTTAAGCTTTTTCTAAAAGCAGAATGTAAATTTTGTGTCATTTTCAAAATCAATTTAAACCATAAACAATAATTAATTCTAATCACATCATTTCATTTTTGTAAACTATGCCTAGTGCTGTTTTAGGATCGTTGTATACCCTAAGCATAGGAATCCTTAAATTATAGATGTATATATTGTATATTTGCAAGCCATTTAAATTAATTGTTTACCTCATTAAAATGCAAATTGTAAGAAAGTAGTTTTTTAAATTTTTTAAATAAAATAAATATCTATCTCATATTTCATTCCTAGACTTAAAGTATTTTAGTAGGCCTGAGACACAGTACCTATTTTGTCTACTGTGCTTCCTGGCTAAATCTATACTAGACTATGAAATTGACTTAAATATTGTTGTACAAAGATCATCATAATAAAAAAAAACATGATGCAATTACAAAACTGAAATTGTTATACATGTAATTGACTAAAAATGTATGCACATGTTTAAGTCTAGGGAATAACAACATTAGTTTATCTTCATAAAATAATATATGACCACCACAGTATACTTTAGTTCTTAACTGACTATCATTGGTTTATTTCCCATTTATTATAATCATGTTGATATTCTGAATGTAAATATTATTACATTACTACTGACTCAATGAAAGGAGCCATAGTTTAAAAGCCAATAATTTCGTTGATTCATATAGTATGCTGTCGCTTTTTTACTTCAATAAACCACTATCTTGTGATATATTGCACTTGCATATTTACACAATTTACTTTGTTATCAAGCTGTTTCTTATAAGATTTTTAAACAATTTTTTTTCTTCTTCTTTATTGGGATTTGGAGACATCATTATGATTGTATTAATATTTCAAGCTTCTATTTTTATTTGAGAATGTTTGCAATAATTATGTTGTACTGATGAGGATGCTTAGAAAATCTCATATTGAAAGAGATAAAATATTTTTCCCCAATCTTCAAAATCGCAATATTGTTCTTTAATATATTTAAGGGAATAGCCAAAATTTATCAGTTTATTAATCTATAAAAAGAAAGATAATGTGTCTAAAAAATGGCTATGATCATAAACATGAATCAGAAAGCTTATGTATACATAATATATGTATTTTATACTTTTAAAGTACAAGACATACATAATTACTTTTTTAAAAAAATATTTTATTTTAAAGTAATACATTTAAAATTTTTTTTTACATATCTATTTTTCTAAATTATTTTAGAGTAATGTTTTTTTTTGTTGATAATTTAAAAAAAAATATTGCTTTATAATTTTTAAAGCGCAATAATGACTTAATTACTTTATTTGGTTTTAATTTAATTTAATTTTTTTAAGTCTGGACGATTGAAACCTAATAAAACCTATGTAAGTCGTTGAAATATATAGTTTAACTGGTATCCTACTACAGTTTGGCATCTTTATTAAAGACTGAAACCTAAACTAAATTTTTTATTTACAATAATTCAAATGAAATCTTGGAATTTTCATCTACCTCATCTTTTTTTTCTCTTGATTTGTCTGTTTCTTTCTGTCTTTGTGATGACATTGGCCAACCATTAAAGAGCCTCTTTTTAGCCAATCAAATTTGACCCAATTCATTGTGTTTAGCTGAGCTGAAGCAATATGCTTTAACCCAACTCCGGTGAGAATAAGAATGTGCATTGCAATTTTGACTCAAACTTAATCAAGAGTGGCATATATTTTAAATGCACATCTTGCTAAATGTCATATTGAGCATAATCTTGAACGAATAACAACCCTGCTAATGTATAACATGACATAATAGTTGGGTTAACATTTGCTTAAACCACTTGAGCAGAAAGTCAGGAATTGTTTTATTTTTTTTTAAACATAACCGTGTGCTTGGTCGCTTGTCATTGACAAAATTATGAGAAACATAAAATTTTGTTGACAAATATGTCACCATCAAAGTTTAATCTTATTTACATTCAATAGACGTCATATGCTTTATTAATCATATGTTCTAACTCTCTACCCAATTTCTTGTTTTATCTTTCTTTGACGAAAATTGAAAGAACTAAATTTTAAAACAAACCAACAAACAAACAAAATTTTAAATATTATTTTTCTAAAGTCTTTAAATAAACAGCCCCTTAAAAATTTAAACATTTATCAATAACATCAATAAAAAGCTTGATTGGTCGAGTGGCAGTGTGCTCAACTGGCTTTCTGATGATCATGGATTCGAATCCATGTGAAGGCAGGGATTTTTCCCGGGGCTTAGGGCATCCCTGATTCACCCAGCTCCGAATGGGTACCTAACACTAGTTAGGCGGCTGGGCAATGCGTGGAACCCACAAAGCCGTGGCCTGTGAACACTGCATCACTTGCCAACAGATCACCTGTCATGGTCTGTGGACGCAATTATCTTCTGCATAGAAGGAGCGTCTGTATAGATAAAATAAGATAGAGCTTGGGGCGCGCCAAGAGTCACATAAGTAAATAAATTATTATCAATAGTTAGGAGAAGAAGAGATGTTAGAGCTAACATAGACAATTTCGAATGAGTAATTGATTACATTACTTGATTGTAGTGCTATAAAATGAAACAAATGTCAGAAGCTGAACATTATCAGTAGAAAAAAGATCAATATACCCTCCATATTTAAAGACTGATCAAGATAGAAGAAAACAACAAACGTGTTTCAGTGAACAGACATAAAAAAATGAGCTACACAATAGAGTCCTTAAACCATATTAATTTTGCAATAACAATCCAGCAAGCATTTTCTAAATAAAAAAAAATCATAAATGGGTTAGAATTTTTTTATAAGTTCTACCATACATCAACTTAGTTTACTGTTTAAACTAGAGTCATAAAATAAAATAAGCAAGCCAGAGAGTACGGGTGTGCTTCACTTGGCACGCATGGAGCACTCAGCTTTGTTCAACTATTTAAAACGCTGTCACGCAGTTTTATAAAGTTGCCAGTAGCAGTGGCGTAGCTAGGGGAGGGGCCGAAATCGAAAATCCGCCCGGGCCCAAACTTGAGGAGGGCCCCCAAAGGAGTGTCCAAAATTTTTTTTTACATTAAATATTATGCCACCGCCATGTATGCAGGGCTTCCAAAGAGGCCAAGCCCCCCCCCCGGGGCCACCAAATCCTAGCTACGCCACTGGCTAGTAGGGTAGAATTTAAAACAAGCGGTCTTTCCTATGTAAAAAATTCTACTGCAAAATATTGTATAATTAAACCAGCAGAAATCACAATATTCTTTCCCTTTTAGTTTTAACTCAAATCAACCGCACAGTTCATTTCCATGACAATATTCAATGCCAAGACAAGTAGCTAGAAATCTCAATATCGGAGGCATGTTTATGGAATAAGTAATCGGCTTAATTTTGTATATTTTATTGTTACACATTCATTTAGTCTTCTAGAAAGTCTTTGTGTAAGTAATTAGTTTAAATTTCACCCCATCCATCTCAAACTCATCCTCTGTGGTTTTTTTAAAATTTTTTAATTTTTTTATTTTATTTTTTTAAAAACAAATTTCAATGTTTCAAAGGACCCTGGCAACTATTTAGTTGTATTCAGTGTAAGACATTCCTTTAAATTACTATCAACCCAGGACTAAGTTTATTTACACCGTTTTCAAGGTGCACTATAATGTCAAAAGAGGTCATACTCAAACTCAGGACAATAGAACACCATAATGCTCAAGCACATAGGGGCCGTCCATAAATGACGTCACGCACCTAGGGGGAAGGGGGGTCACACTTTTGTGACGATGCGTGACGAGGGGGAGGGAGGGGGTTGAAGAAATGTGACGTCACATCAAAAGGGTAACTTTAAATAAAACTTCCACTGAAATATTTGGTCGCTTACAATTTATTTAATGACATTTTTTTAAAAAAATCAGTGCTTCTCAATGTGCCGGTCGGTAGGCCATCAGACGCTGGTTGGCGTAAGCTATCAAGACACGAAAATTAAATCTAATTATAATCCTTAAGTTTGAGAATCCACAAGATAACATAAAAAATTGTTACACTGCGTCGTTTGATATTGACAACAAAGCATTTGTGATGTAAACGCAGCTCCGTTTGGTTCTTTCATGACAGGAGTCGTCGATTTTTTTGGGTCAAAATATACAAGTTTATGTGTGCGTTACCCCCCCCCCAACCCCCTTACTCTAGGTCCTGCTCACATGACTCGGGGATTTGGGGGGAGGGTCGTTAGCCTCCCCCCCCCCGAAAATGCTACTGGTGAGTTTTACAAGCATGACAAGTGTTTAAAAATGATCTGAATAGGATTATGTGTAGATATTTTAAGTCAAAACGACACGGAATATCCCTTTTCTTTAAAATGGGAAGTGAGGGGGGAGGGAATCTTTTTGAAAAATAAAAAACGTTTTAAGTTTGATATAATTGTTCGATTAGTTTTGGTCTTCTGCTTCTCATGTTCTAGGCTGAACATTTCGAAACATCCGCTATTTCACAGTACTGACTTTGCTCCAGTTCTGTTACATCGTTTGAACTTTTCGCCTTTGTAATATTTAATTCCACAGGTTTTTCATATTCTTTAGATTCTGGAAAAAAGTACACTATTCACATAATGAATGTTCTAAGGTAACAGTTGAACAATTGATAAATATTTAATGTGTTTCGTTTATAACTAATATTTTTAAAAAATTGTTTGCTTTTTTCCCCCCTTTCTTATAACAAGTTAAATAATTTCCTGTCACTTAAAGTATTTAGTATTTACATATTTATTGAAAACTACCAAGAAACATTAAAACATTTTAAAATAAGTCAAAGAATGCAATTTGTTCCTTAAAATTCTGATTCACTTTTTCTGTTGGCTCTTTGACAAATAGTAAAATACTCAATACTATCTCTCAAATGGCTTAACAGTTTATTACTAATTTTGATAAAGCAATGCACATCTTTAAAGAGAATGTTGATTATCTGTTCAACGGTTTTTTACCATAGCGTTTGTTATAAATTTGTATTTAGTATCACGCCCTTTATTTAAAGTATAACTGCATATTGTATTTGTGCGTAAGTCCTGATATTATAACTGTTGTACATTTAAAATAAACTAACCGTAGGCCGTTAACGCGTCATAGTTAGTCGTGGGCAAACCTTGAGGATGTTTGTCCACATCGACACTCGTGTTGTCATGATAATCTGATTTAGAGTGTTGTTGTCTTCTCTTGAATATACAGAAACTAATGACGACCATAACAAGACCAACAACACAGCTGATGGCTGCTCCAACTCCGATACCCGCTCCAAATCTATCATCACTTGAACAACCTGGGAACATAGGAGTGTAATTAAATAACAAAGAAAAACACAGGTAAAATCTATTGTTTATTGAATTTCTCTTCAGTTTTTGTTCTGTACATCTGAACTGGTCCATAGATTTTCATGATACTTAAACTGTAAAAGAAATACCCAGTGCTTTAACTAATCTTGTGGTGTTGATTATTAACGTAACTCACCATCAGCACAATTAACTCCTTTAAATCCAGCGACACATCCATAGACACACGTGCCATTGCTGGGGTGACAACTTTGATTGGAACATTGCATATTGCATTGATTGAGACAGTTCACTCCCCATCTTCTGGACGGGCAGGCTTGCAGATATTTGGAACAAATAATTTAATAGAAGACATTGCTAATAGTCCCCGTGTTAAATTTTTAATCAAACAATTAGAAGAAAAAATAAGTTTCTTATCTTATGCATTGAAAACGCGGTAAGCCCTCATTTACCCAAAATAATATCAGGTACCCATCATAGTACAGTCGAAGTTGCGACTCTTGGCGAGTTCGCAGAGCGCACAAGTAGCTCGACCAACGTGTCAGTATTTTGTTTATTATTATAACTATATTATCTATATTCTATAGTATTTGAAGAAGAAAAAAAGATTTTCTCATCAGTATTCTTATTTAATAATTGTTGTCTTCGAAAGATTAAAATTAATTTGCTTTGTTCCTATTGAAGCCCAAACACAAGAAGCATTCGCGGTTTAAAACGCAGATGGTATTACATACAGTTTTTTCTTCTTATTTAAGAAAAACATGTTACCCAATAGGGGAGAAGGAAAACGCACTAAAATAGGAAATAGGTACACATTTCTTAAAACCCAGGAGTAACAAAAGAATTAAAAGTGAATTGAAATTGAAAGAGAATGATAGTGAAATGTGTTCAGTTTTGTTAATGTTTAAAGTGCTAATTGAACAAAGTTTTGAATAAAGTAATTTTAATGATTATTCACTTCTTTTTGGAATTATAACATTTTGTTTTACCGTAAGTATCTTCAAAAAGATTTTGTAGATATATTTTGTCGGCCATTTTATCTTGAAAATTTCAATATGTAGATTAATAATCATTAATTAGTAGTCAAACCGCGCATTAAACCATGTCGGTAAACAATTAATAGATTTAAACGTGAAAATAATAGGGCTCTAACGAAAATGTAAGCAAACAATACTCTTTCAAATCATTTACTAAAACAACTGTGTCATGCATATTAAGAAACTCCTTATTACTTTCTGAAATTGTGCGAGTCGCTGATAGAATTACAAGAACTATTTTAAAAATAACTACTTTTTTTTTCTTTTCAAATTCTAATTTTAAACATATCTCAATTTCTAGCCCTTATTCCATCCCTCCCCTTCATCTTACTTGATCCAGTTTTCACAAAGCGTTAACATTGCGCCCTTGAATCAAAGTCAAGGGCACAAGAAATTCTGAAGTTTTTTTTGGCGACAAATTACTTGATAGCAACAACATTCACAGCATGCCATCCAAACATCCGATCAAAGACGACTAGAATAGTACAAATAAACACATGAAACTATCATTTTTAAACAAGCAATCGTTGCAAAAATAAGTAATAGGACAGAAAATTGTTCATTTGACTCACAGCTTTGACAACCATCTCCATAGGAGCCAGCAGCACAACCCGATAGACATCCTCCAGTGGCCACGAAACATTTCTCCGATTGATTCTGGCAGTTGCACGGTTTGTTACAATCAAGGCCATAGGTCTTAGATTGACATAGTGAATCTGTTAACAACAAAAGTATAATGCCATTGTGTTTCCATGAATAATTAAGCTGTTTAAAAAATACTAGATACAGCCCGTGGCGAAGCATGCACCGAAGACTTGCTCATGAATAGTGGAAATAACGTGGGGAAAGAACGGACACATCACGAAGAAATCAAAACAACGCGAGTGAATTTCGGTGGGGAGACCACCGACACATTGTTGGTCTCGACATTCGCACTGCGGTTATCTACCTGCCCACCACCCTAGCTTGCCAACCATACACTGTGTTTGGCCGACCCTAGCGAAAGGTCAGCCATGTTCGCAACAATTGTAAAAAAAACAGGCACAAACACACATTTAAAATTTTTAAAAAAAGTATGTTTTCGCTGGGGCTTAAACCCAGGACCTTCCGAGTGTAAGGCGGACGTGATAACCACTACACTACGAATCTCATGTTATTCTGTGAAGGAACAACGAAAGTTAACGCAGGAACCATTGTTTGTCTCTAGACGTTGGTCGACCCCAGCGAGGGTCATTCGTCATGTCCATTTGCTTTACCCGCTTTGGTGAAATATATATATAATAGATACGACCCGCGGCGTAGCATAAGCCGCAGACTTGCTCATCATAGATAGTGCAAAGAATGGGGGGGGGGTGAGAGAACTGACACAAACAGCAGCACGAAGTAATAAAAAAAAGCGAGCAAACGTGGAGACATGCGTACTGCGGTTGTTACATGCCCGCCGCCCTTTACTACCATCGCTTGCCCAACAGAAACTGTGATTGGCCGACCCTAGCGAGGGTTAGTAATGTTCGCAAAAAAAGGGGGAAAAGAACTGGCAGAAACAAACATTTTTAAACTTTAAAAAAAAACGGGCAGAAACAAACATTTTACAAAAACGGACAGAAACAAACATTTTTAAAAATAAAAATAAAAAAGTTCCCGCTGGGGTTTGAACCCAGGACTTTCCGCGTCCAAGGCGGACATGATAACCACTACATTACGGATGATATGTTATTCCGTGAAGGAACAACGCAAGTGAAAACATCCCATTACGTTTGCCAGGACCAGGTGTGATCGGTCGAGGGTCGGAAGAACCTTATGCAACCTAAGATTTGCTGATGACATAGATCTTTTGGCTGATAGCAGTAAAAAAAACTACAGGAGCTCACTGAAAAACTTGCAGACAGATCAGGTGCATATGTAAGGGAAATCAGCTCAGAGAAAAGCAAGATATTGGTTCATACCTCAGCTGCCAGTATGGCAAACATCGTAATGAACCAACAAAAGCTGGAGGAGGTACATAACTTTAAATATCTAGGAGCCATTATATCTAGAGATGGTAGCTGAAAGCTGAAATTTGAGCTATAATTGGGTCGGCAATGGCAGCAATGACGAAATTAACCAATATGTAGCAGCAAAAACTTTAACTTGCCAACTAAGCTCAGGCTTTACACAGATCACGTTGACACCATTGCCCTGTGTGGATGTGAGATTTGGACACTAATACAACCACTGAAACCAAGCTGCAGGCATTTGAAAACGAATGCATGAGGGAAATTCTCCAGATCTCCTATTTAGAGCACAAGACAAATATATATGTCTGGACAGAATAAACCCTATTGCGGGTCATCAAGAAACCATTAAAACAACAATTAAGAGACGTAAGATAGCATGGGTCGGTCACGTACTGCAACATGATACCCTGAACAAAATTAACCTTCAAGGCACTGTAGAAGGGGGCCGGCGAAGAGGTCGACAACATAAAGGAATAGACATGGATGAGATTGAATCAATTATTGGCCGCTACTCAAGATAGGCAAATACGGAGATCGTTGTCTGTTGATGTGTACATGCGCTCCACCCAACTACAAACATGTCAAGGGACTGATGATGATGATGAATATCTTGCTTGATTTACATTTGGTAACGTAATATAAGAAAAAGAAAAACAAGGTTATTTCGATTAAATCAAACTTCACCGTGATGTCACCGTTTATCATTAGCTATCGATACATTACCAAAAACCATTTAAACTAACATTTATTTAACTTTATGTTATTAATTTGATTATTTCGAAAAACTCAAGTAATATCTTTTGGGCCAAGATTGATTAAAGTAAAACACATACAGACACCTGTACACACACACGTACACCAACACACACGCGCAAACAAACACACACACACACTTTCAAACACACACGCACACACGCGCATGCGCGCACACAAGCACATTCATACGAGTACACACCAGGCACACATACGCATGGGTACATACATAAATATATGTGATTAAATTAGCTTTGCGATGATTTCCCTTACCTCCATAAATTTCGATCTCACAGAGTGTCAGAAATTTTTCTCTGGTTTGTTTCCTTACATTAACAAGCACAACTTGTTGAGCTGGTGACCACACTGAAACGACTGGTTGTATCTCATTGGGTAAAGTGTAGTTAAACACGATGTGGCCGCTAGCGTTGAAACTATAGACATGAACACCAAATAACCTTTCCAAAACTGAAATGTTGAAAAAATTATGTTTCGATCAAATTATTATTTTATATGGTATAACTTGCACTCATAAAACAAAGCTTTCTATGATAATTATAGAAATTTAACCCCCATGCTCTGGTCTTCAGTCTTTTAATAAACGACGAAGAATAAGATTTTGTGTTGCTCCAATTATTAATCATCGCTTTCGTATGTATTTGATGTCTTAAAATAAGTAGATTCAAAAAATAAAATACATTCAATTTGAAAGGAGTAGATATTAAGTTAAAGTTATTCCAATAACATATATTAAAAAATGAATAAATCTGGTTCTAGCCCTAGGAGAATATCTCTATTTTTAAAGGCGCACATTTTTAATCCCTCACTTTTAGCCAATCACCATCTTACATGAATTTCTGTTGTAAATAACGTATCGGTTGACAATCTTAGCCGTAGAGAAGGTGATGTTTAAGTTAGAGGCTGTATCATTGACATCTGTGTGGGTACAACTGCTTTGAATAAATTCACTGGAGGTTTTGCCGTCTACAGAGTTACTCGCCTTTGACAATGATATGTGGCCCGTGATACTGTAGGTACTAGACTGAGTGGCCGCTTGTTTCAAAGCAACGTTCCGACCTGAATAAAAGGTTTAATTCAACATGGAAATTACATATGGAAAATTTGGTTAGGGGCCGTCCATAAATGACGTCACGCACCTAGGGGGAGAGGGGGGTCACACTTTTGTGACGATGCGTGACGAGGGGGAGGGAGGGGGTTGAAGAATTGGGACGTCACATCAAAAGGTTAAATTAAAATGAAACTTCCACTTAAATATTTGGTCACTTACAATATATTTAATGATTTTTTAAATTAATTTTTTTTTAAAATCAGTGGATCTCAAAGTACCGTTCGGTAGGCCATCAGACGCTGGTCGGCGTAAGTTATCAAGAAATGAAAATTAAATCTAATTATAATCTTTAAGTTTGAGAACCCATTGGAATGTATGAAATTGTTACCCTGCGTCGTTTGATGTTGACATCAAAGCATTTGTGATGTCACCGCCGCTCCGTTTGGTTCTCTCACGGCAGTAGTCGAAGAACATTTTTGCCCGTTACCCCAAAATATACAAGTTTCTGTGTGCGTTACCCAACAGACTCGATGTCCTGCTCACATGACTTGGGGATTTGGGGGAGAGTCGTTAGCAACAACCCCCCCCCCAGAAAATGCAACTGGTGAGTTTTACAAGCATGACAAGTGTCTAAAAATGATCTGAATAGGATTATGTAAAGATATTTTAAGTCAAAACGACATGGAATATCAATTTTTAATATTTTTTTTTAATTGGGGGGGGGATCTATTTGATACAATTATAAAAGTTTTAAGTTTGATATAATTGTTTAATTGGTTTTTGGTCAAACGCCAAGAGTTCCCTTTTTACCCCAAATGAGATAATTTACCGCTGTTCACAGACCCCTCGGTTAAACCGCCCGACAGCGGTAGCGATGTATTTTTCATTAGTTTATAAATTCCACAAGAGAATTCAACAATTTAAACACGCCTTCTGGTCCATACAAAATAAAAAAAATCCCTCACTCGTGAGCTTCGGAGTAAAAAGTTATGATAATTTTGGATATTTTATATTTTATTAATGTCATAGTATTTTTCAGTCTTCAACTTGCAGTATTACTGTATTTTGCGACGCACAAGATGACACCCTACTTTCCTGTACAAATGTGGGGTTCGTACAGAACTCGACATCTTCCTTTTTCAGCGCATGCCAAATAATTTTTAGAAAACATGAGATTTGATATCAATGTGGTAACTTTAGATCAAATGCCTTTGATGTGCATATACATAGCGGGAAAACTATCATTATAAGATTGAAATCAATTTGAGGAATCGTCTTGTATCTATATATTCTTTCTTTATCAACAATGAAATGATCATTGTAATATCAATAGTCACATACTCAGTTCCTTACTGGGATACAGCGCTATATAAATTATCATTTTAATATTATTATTCGCGAGCTTAATCGCGAAGGTTAATCACATCAAATGGTTTTTGAAATTACCGCTTCATTGTTCGTTAGCTGTTTTGCTATGCCTTGGCAAGTAGACAAATTTTAAAAAAAATATTATATAAAACAAGCCGAAATCATACTTAATGTTATAGGGCTTTAAGCCATGTAAGGGTTCATTTTGCTATCACGTTAGTACAGGGAAAATCACGTCAAAACGAGAAAAGAATGCGCCGGTACCTGGTGAAATGCATTAAAAAAATACCTGCCGGTCGTCTAATACGAACAAGATTGAGAAGCACTGGCTTACAATTTATTTAATGCCGTTTTACATAGCTTCGCGCGTATTACGATATTACAATGTAGACATACACTAAATAAATAATTAATTGACAAAAAATGATTTGAAACATACTCAGTTTAGCAAATACATCTCAGATTTATCAACAAATCATTTTGATATTCTTAATGAGGGAGCAAATAACAGGATGTTTTATTCTATCGAGACACTAACTCTAAATACTTATGATCTGAGCAATGACATCACTAAACTGTTGTACATTCCAAGACCCCACCCAAGGCCGTTACCACAGCAGTCTGGTTAAAAGGTTGACATTTCGTGTCCTTACGCGAGTCTAACAGCCATTCGTCAGACTCAAGAGCTGTGTCAAGATTTATCGGTAAAAGTAGCAACGTGTAGACCCCCCCCCCTCCCCGGGCTACGACGTGCCGCCAAATAGCGCGCTGAAGTTAGGGCGTTCGAATCGACCCCATGGGCAATACGAGGGGTGCATTGCATCCATAGCGTGGAGACGTGAGCAGACGATCGCCATTGCGTGTGATCTGACATCAATAAAAACTAGATGGGATACTGCCCTATAGGTATAGGTCAGGAGTGATAGAGTGGCAGACACAGAATAGGTATCATGAATACACGTCGTTCCCTAGATATGAGACACAGACTGGGTAAAAGGTAGTCCTCTTAGTCGAGGATTTATCACATGCAATCTGACGAACTGCTCTTAGTTAACTGTTTAGTCCAAGCTACTTTAGTTGATTAGCCGCATTGCAGAAAACCCTTCTGCACTGTTTGCGTAAGGATCCTAAATATTAAATAGCAGGATCGAATCACAAATGTGGAGGTGCTCAAAGAAAACCATATGTCGAGCATGTACTCAATCATGAGTGAGAGACTCCTGCTGTGGCTAGAATGTGTCCACAAGATGGGCTCGGAGAGTATCCAAAGAGCCCTACCTACTATATGGAGAGCTGGCAACTGGATCTAGAAAGGGATGTCGCTCTTGCCTGTGTTACAAAGACGTCTGTAAAAAATATATGCTACTGGTACACATTGACCTTAAAACGTGTGAGGCCATTGCCCGAGGAGCGCTCCTTCTGTGGTCTAGGGCAGTGCTTCTCAAAGTGGTGGGCCGCGGACCGGTGCCGGTCCGTGGGCCATACGCCGCCGGTCCGCAGAAGATTATCAAAAAAGTACTGAAAAAAATGTCAGTGCAGGGAAAATAGTGCACTGGTGTAATGAAAAAATCCCTGACGTTCCGCCACACTAAAAAGTTTGACAAGCACTGGTCTAGGGTACGCGAGGGTTCTCAAGCCACAGAAGGCGCCCTCACAGCTATGAGCGAAGACAGACTAGCCTGGAGATAAGTGGGGGATGGGGATGGTGAATGCAGAGAAAAAGAAGTCAACGCTATCGATATATGAGGACGGACGGATGCCATGTTTTTATTATTATTATTAGAAAAACGCACTGTAGAAATCCCTTGAGACGGCGTCACAGATAAAAACTGGGGTGAGGGGGGGGAGTTTTAAATGGACTTAAATTACCAAGAGCTCCTTTGCAAGAAAGCCCCGTGAGGTGATCCCGAAGATCCCCTTTTAAGCGTGGATCTCTGCAGTAATGCCCGCTGGACCGAGCGTTTGGTATTGAGGTAGCCCTCAGTCACCCATAGTCGGAGGAAGGTGAAAATGGGTGGAGGGGGCGATCACTAAAAACAAAGAAAAAAGGTCCCAAACGTGCCACTTTGCTGCCCGCGAAGTGGGATTATGAGATGCTCTAAGATAGGGGCAATGCTATTTCTTAAAAAGTGTGTGTGTGGGGGGGGGTGGTTCTTAAGAGCCTATGGTGAAATGACTTCGTAGTTGTTTTTTTTTATAATGTGTTTAGGTCCCGTGTAGAAGAATGCTTACCCTTAATTATTAAAACCTTTACCTGCTGATTTCACCAAGCGTCACTTATGACTTGATCGCGCATATTTGTTAAAATCTTTGACGAGTATTTATTAAAAAATTTTGAACAATTTCCAAAGAGATGCAATGGTATTAGCTAAAAAAGAAAAAAAATCATTTCCCAAAGGAAACATTTTAAGCCCTACGGTGCACCCTCATAACATAAATAGATAACTTAAAGACAAATAAAAATGTGTCTTTTTTATACTTCTTTAAACATTATATTGCCATCATCAACACTACTTTACCCCCACTTATGTACAGAGAGCAAAGGGATGCAACTCCCACGACTAGTTCACTAGCAGTGACATCATCACCGCACAACACATCGATTGTTCTCTCATCAACAGGAGACCGTTTGCTGCATCTTTGAGTTACATCACGGTTGTCAGGGGACGTCAGGGTTATTCTGCTTAATGAATCTGAAAATGTAACAATCATATATATTATATAGCTGCAGTATGATGTATACAGTAATGTTGTATCAGAAAAAAAATTTGTTTATGTTAAGAAAAAAGCAAATGTGATTGGCTCAGACGTATTACAAGCTTGAAAGTTCAAATTAATGTTCAGCTTCATTTTTTAAATTTGTGTGTGTGTTTGTTTTAGGAACTTTTTGAAATCAGAACGTGGTTGGTGAGATTGCTAGACTAAACTGGCCATTTAAAGCTACACAAGAATCTATCTGCGCCTTATAATTTTGATAATGAAAACTTTCTTTACATACGCTTTAAGAGAGCCTATGCAATGTTTATGTTAGCAGCCTGAAAAACACAATCTAATTTTAACACATGATTTGAGAGTAAGCTGCATACTGTGGGTGGTTCAACAACTGAGTGTGGGATGTTCCAACCACTTAAAATATTATGCTGCACTTGTCACGTAATTCTTATTTTGTCAGATTTTCCAGTAACTGTAATAGAATAGTTAGTCACGTAACGTTCTATGTTTAAAACACTTGAGTTTCACAAATGGATTACATGTGATTTCATCCGGAGCAGAGAGGATGCCGAAAGTTTATTTGTTGCATGAATTCTCCAAAAGTTCAGAACAAGAGCTTAGTGTCGTGTGTGTGTGTGTGATTGTGTGTGTGTGTGTGTGTGAGTGTGTGTATTTGTGTGGGTGTCGTTTTAAATGGTCTCTGTATCTAATCCAAGAAAACATGATTTGACGTGATGTTACGCTCGAGAAAAGAATTTCCCAATATAACGACGCGTTATCTAAATGGCCAGTCGATTTGTTTTATCGTAATCTGAGATCTGCGGAACAAATTCTTGATTTAAAAGAGGATGCTCGAAGAAAAAAACTGTTCATTGGTGCAAGATTTGAAGGTCACACGTGAACCTACAAGCAATCTATTCCAAATATTTCACAAATTTGTAGTCCCATAACTACTCTACAAGATTGATATAAAAATACATATACATTTTTTAAAGACATTTCAAAAATAATTTTTTGGGGTAATTTGGGGGAAAAGGCAGTTTTTAAAAAAAACTTTTTAAAATATTTATGAGTTTTATTTTTAGTGCTATTTAGTCAGTAAAGATGTTATATATAATAAAAACATTTTGTTGAAAAATATTTTAGGGTGCCTAGGTTCTAAAACACTTTGTAGATTATCTTTTAAATTTAAAAAAATGTATTGATATTTGAATAACCCCATTTATGAGTAAACATGTTTAACTTGTTCCTTGTATCAATTAACATGAAGTTCATCAATTCCTAAATACTTTTGTTAGTGGGGGATTCGCTCAGTTGGATAGAAGAGAGCTGGTGTCAGAATAGACATGAATTTAAAAAAAACGTAAAAAAACAAGGTTTTGACTAAATCCTTTATGTACGAGACGTAACTAAAAGAATGTTCATTATAATACGCAGCGCAAGACCATCCAAAAAATACAAAATTGTAGTTGTGTCGTAAAACAGGTTTAATATAATGCGCACCGAACAGGAATATGTTTATGAAAAGTGATGTCAATAAAATACGCACCTTATTGCGCGACAGAAAGGTTGTTCAATATAATACGCACCGCGACGCTCTATCTCAAAAAATAACATGATACATAGGAATAAATAAAATAATCTAAAAAATCAATAATTTAATTACAGTACATGCGATTGATCTGAAATTGTGATACATTGTTTTTATCATCGGTACAAAACTGCCTGCAAAATTTCAGCTCGCTAGCTTGCGAGGAAGTTGGTTAAAATTGATCCAAATTTTTGGCGACAAGCAAGGGTGCAAGGATTCAAGGGTGCAAGCAAGCAGACACCACGAGTTAATATAAAGGATTTAAAAATAAACGTCACTATTGGATAATGGAGTTCGCTGGTGACGTTAAAAATAATATTAATCTTCTGCTCAATTAAAATGGGGATGAAAAGTTATATGAAGCTGAAGGTCACAAGAGTAATAGAAGGTCTCTGGCAACTTGCAATTATGAAACTGTAATTTTAAAAGGTATCAAGCTTTTAGTTCATTTAGTTTTTAAAAATGAATGTTATAAATAGTTGTCAACTGTTTGAGCGCCCATGTGAAATTAACACCACAAATTTTCCTCCTTGAGGGTACATTTTTAAATGGTTCACGAATCGTCGATTTAAGAAATTTTAAAAACATTATAGTTATGAGATATTCGGTGCCACTAGATTGATGTTTTATTTGTCTACCGAAGCTTTACTCTTCAAACCTCTCGATAGTGAATCAACAAATAAAGCTTCAGTTGCCGATGAACGACCCCTTTCACATTACACGAGGCCTTTCCCATTTAGCACAATGTTTAGGGTTATGTACCCACTGTACTCAGCCACGTGATATGACAACACTGTATACATCGACAAGACTCAAGGGGAAAACATAGGTAATACATGATAACTCTATATATAGAAATGTAGTTTTGAGAATAACTTCGCCTCGATATTTTTAACTATAGAAAGCTGAAATTTTAAGAATACAAATTAGATGAAACCTTCATGTCTCCTTAAAAAAACATTTGAAGGTACCTTTGAACCCCATTGAATTTCAAAGTTACATAGTGGGAATCTTAAGCAGAACAATGAAATGATAAAGAGTATGCTCTTAAAACATTTTGTTGAATTGGATACGGTTAGAATGGATACTCTCTGGCTAATGGTTTCATTGTCCTTTATGTGTCACATTAACAATGAAGTCACTGAGGGTGAATATTTGTTTGAATTACATCTTTGAACTTACCAGGGTGCTGCACGTTGAATCTAATCCAAGTAATGGGATACGTGTTGTTGAAACTTATGGTGAAATTGAGCACGACTGATTTAAGACACGTCTCATCATCTCTGTCTTTAACTAGGTCGTCATTTGGGTGTCAGGCGTGTGCCAGGTATAGTGAGAAGATCCTCTAAGACCAGGTAATTTTTTAGTTAAAGAAAGAAATGTTTGATATAAGAAATTGTCTTTAACCTCTTATTTAAATATGCACAGTTCATAAACCTCAGTATAGATAAGAAAGATATTTCCCCTACTTTCTCTAGGAAACGTTGACATCAAAAAGTTAGATAAAAATCATTTTATGAGATTTGAAATAACTTAATTTATAAAATATTACGAACATAAAAATTTCAAAAAATTATTTTTATACATAAGAGTTTATTATTAAAAATATACATTTTTTAGTTGCACGTAAACTAAAATAAAATTGGTTTATAGTTAAAACTTTAGAATTTATTTTTTGGTAGAAGAGGTATTTACCCCCCTATTACCTAATATAACATTATTATTTATTGTGCTAACTCAATAACCTTTAATTTCTTTAAATGATAAATGTAGCGTATTAGTACCGTATTGTCATTATATGTTGCATTTAGGATATAAGTGACTAACATTGAGTTAATTGATAATTACGTGTGTTACTATCTTTATGTAGGCTAAAGAGCTGAGAGCCACGTGGCTTTCAGGGTTCAGGGGTACTGCACTATATAAATTATCAAATTATGATTATTATTTCTCATATTTAAAAACAAATGTTGACTATTTTTATACTATGCTATGACACGTTTGCTTGTAATTTTACTATAATAAATACATAGTTTTGATTGTTGCAAAAACTTCTCTAAACGTGTATGAATTTAATGATCATTCTTTAAATTACATGTAGAGATACTTACGGTACTGACAAGCCGGACCAAACCATCCACTGACACACACTCTTCCCATGGTGCACTCGCCATATCTATCACAGCTGTCGTTGGTACAGTGGCATTTATACTGGCAGTTGGAGCCAAACCATCCAGTTTCACACGCCCCTTCCAGAAAGGGAACTTTATTTTTGCGCGAAAGTGTGCGGATGAAATTAAAGGGACAAAAAATGCTTTTTAAAAATATTATATTTATTACATCAAGAATCATGATTTACGTCTAATAAAAATAAAAATATTAAAAAGTATTTATTCTATACTAAACTTTTGATCTTTTCCAACATGAAAAATAACGAAATTGAAAACCAATACGTACCAGATTCAAGAATAGCAACGAAAGACACTAGATATTTAAATCTTAGCACCGATGAAGGAATAAACATTTTGTCCACAAAACTATTTTCCTTTTACCACTGTCATGTGCCTTTAGGTCAATATAGTATTACCCGTTAGGCAAATGTTTTTAACATGAACCTTTTCAATAGAAATATAGTAATACATTTTTTTTACACAGCACACTCACACTCCTATAACCAATCAATAAGTTGGTAATATATATACACCAATAACCGCTTGGAAGAACTACGTAATGAGATTGTTTGTTTGTTGTTTTTTGGTTTTTTTTTAAAATATGCAATCTTTAACTCTCTATTTCTTGAGCTTTGTTGTCCAAACTTTTCTTTTCTGCTTATACCATTAAAAAATCTTTGCTACAAGATCAGGACAATGTGTCCTAGAAAGAAATGGTAGTTATTATATTTCTCATGATTAATATTATTTAATTTTTTTTAAAATGTATATATATATATGAACAAGTGTTATGTATATGATATTATCATTAACACTTAACCCAGATGTTTGCTACGAGTAATGCAGAGAAAACACATCACATAATATTTGCAAGTCTCTGAGGTCTACACATTTAACATTAACAACGTCCAATTTAAAGAAATAATCTCATGAAAAAAATATCACTCATCTGCCTTGTTATCTTCTCCATTTCAATTTCCGATTATTTTATCTCTCAAAGAGTTCATAATTTTTTTTAAATTTTATTTTTTATTGTCGGAGTCGGGCCTAAAAATGTTCAAACAATAGCACAATAAGAACAAATTATATTTGTCATCTACAGTGTTAGGAAATTTTATAACAAACTAAAACATGTTCGCTTGAGTTCTCTCAAATTATGTCTGCATCCATATATGAACACATTAGTCCTAAAACTTAAAATGTTTCTCATGAAATACGACCAAGCGCAATTTTGTCTCAGCAAACTAAACTCTGAAGACACCGATTGGTTTTATGACCAACGCCCATGACTGTTATTTTTCAATTATTTTACCAACTTTTAACGAGGCTAGGTAACTTTAACTTTACATCATTAATTTCCTTTCTAAACTTTAACCATTGTTGTTTATATAGTACAAACCACGAAGCTATTAAAATGTTATCAACATAAACGTTTTGTTTACAAGCATGTTTAATAATATTTTTTTAAACCGACAATGCGCATATTAAATCATATACATAAGCATTTATTTATTAACCGACATGACTCAATTACACATTTAAAATTATAATATTTTAAGATGTGCGTTAACGTTTGCTTTATAAAACAATGTTAACTGGCTTATGTTAAAATTGCAAGTGAAGAGTTTTATCAAGAGATGTACTTACATCCTTGAGGGTTTACACGGTTTTTCCCTAAAACAAATGTTGTTTTTTTATCATTTAAGGTCATTCAGACAGCATAAAGTAAGGCACAGTCCTGATTACTTCCTGCTTGATGTCATCATTATACTCAAACGTGCGCACTCTCCCTAGCATGCACACATTAATACACCATTCACAACATAATCTGTTTGTTAAATTGTGAATATACAATTCCACAATGCTTTTAATTGTTCAAGAGAACAATGACCACACTATTTCCTTTCAGTTGACCAATACAAAACAAATAAACCAGATTTCTTTTTTTTTCCAAGGCTAGTCTACGCAAATTTAAAAACAATATATAAAAACTATATTGTAGATAAAAGACGCGAAGATTTATGCGTTGTTCCTTAATGTACAAGATTCTAAATAAGAAGTTTGTTTCCACAGTTCACAAATTTGAATTTGTTTGCTTAATGAAAATCTGAATGTCACATAATTAAAATTTGATAGTTTTATGTGAATATGTGAATAATTTCAGGCTATTATAGGTGAATGTGTAGTGGACAGGTTATAGTTGGTTTTAACAAAAAATAAATTTAATTAGCTATGGTCTTAGAGAAAAGGTGGGTGGGACGAATATAATAGTTATACACTGAAGAAATACAATGATGTTCTTGAAATTAAAACCTTCATTTAGAGAAAAGTGTATTTTTAGCTGAAAGATTCAATGTTCGGAACATATTTTTTGTAAATTATGAAAAACTCAAAATTGGTTAGAGTAGCAAGGTGAGACTTCTTTGCATTAATTTTAAATTCTCAATGTATTCGCCATTGATTTGTTATTAATAATAATTTGAACATGTCAAATAACTTCAAGAAAATCATATCTACAGAAAAATGAGTTATTTTTGTCAAAACTTTATATATTCTTTCTAGAGACTCATTACATATGTATTTGCAAAAAATAAATTTCAAAGAACTAAAAAGCTACACTTTTATTCTTCAAACTTATTGCATTTCGTCTTTAAGCCATTGCCGATAAACTCCATTAAAATATCATTTGCAGTAAAACCTACATTATATCAAAAAGTTATCATTGAATATTTTTAAAAAATATTTTGATTTGAAACTCGAAAAGTTCGTGCTCGGCTACATCTAGAGGGGAATGGTCTTAGGAAAACTTGGTTGAAATATGTACATTGCTCGGAAGGTAGACTAAGCTTGCTTGAATCGTAAGGTAAACCATTAGTTAAACAAAAAAATCAAATAAATATTTGGCAGTATGTATTTTTTTCCATTTTATATTCTGTTCTCATCAGCTGGAGAGTTGTATCAAATTTCAACTCTCTAAGCCAATCCGGAAGTATTTAAATTTAGATGAAGTTTTTTCTGAAGGACAGACGGTTTTTCATAATTGCGTTGGAACACATAAGTGCTGAACAAAAAATAGGAAATCAAAACATAAAACACATGAATCGAGCCAAACACATGGCTAATGTGAAGAAAATGACGCTCGTTGATCACGACGTAACAACAAAGTCTACTTAAGAAAAATAATTTGAACACTTTTATTTATGTTGGTATTATTATTTTAAAAAAGCAATAACAATTACAGAATTATGTTTTTATCTGGCCTTATATTGGTAAGATTTCGCCATTAGCGAATGAGTCCGTAGATAATATTTGACTTAAAAATATGATATATTTATATCGTTTACACACACACACACACACACACACATATATATATATATATATATATATATATATATATATATATAAAAAAATATCGTTTATGAAATTTACATATTTACATAAACTAATTGGGTTATTTTAAGCCCCATATTGCGGTATTCGAAATAGTTCTTCCTAAGTATAAAGCGGAAGCAGATCTGTGACTTTGATTATTTACAACCGGGTTTTCAAACTTTGATCGTCTGATGGCGTCTAAAGGCAGAATGTTTCCAATACAAGTGAGAAGTACCAACTTGTTGATCTCTGGTGACCAGACGATTAGTGGTGTATGGTTTATTTATACCACGTATACACTAAATAAGGCTTCTACATTGTATTTCAGCTCCTTATGTTTCAGGATTAACATATGCACAATCCGTTATTTCATAGTAGTGACTTTGTTCAGTTTCGTCTGCATCCTTTGAGCGTGTTTCCTTTTTAACAGTAATTCCTACAGGTTTGTCATAAGCTTTAGATTCTGAAAAAAAAATTGAAATTAATAAATACAAGAAACAATTTTAACAATGTATAAAATTGAGATTTTACTACATTCATCAGTATTTCTAAATAATTACATACTAATAGTATTATTTTATAATTGTATTATAAACTATCAATGTTTCATTTTCCCAAATAACCTTTCAATATATATCTATATATCTGTCTATGATTTATATATGGCATATTTTACTGTTAGCCCTCAGATTTTATCTAAGACCACATACTATTTTATGGATTTACTTTACGGTAGTAAATGAATGCGAACTCATCTCTCAATTATTATGCATTATTTAATTAATTTTTTTTAAATAGAAAAGTGGATTGGGTGTAAATAAACAAACATCTTATTTGCAACTTGCAAAAATGATACTAATTAATAACTATTTTTTAAAGATAGTCAAATATTAAAGTTTGTTATAGTTGTATCCGATTGTTTTATTTGTACAATAATCTCAATGACCAGTTGCTGTTTTTTTTTAAATTTAAAACTTTCCCATTTTTTATGTTTAACACCTTTAGTAGTGTCTTTTGTACGTGCACTTACCGTACGCGTTCGCGTTTATCGTTTCATAACTGGCCATGGGCAAACTTTTAGGATGTTTGTTTACATTGACACGAGTGTTATCAGGAGAATCAGGTTGAGCGTGTGGTTGTCTCCTCTTGAATATACAGAAAATAATGACGGCTATAACCAGACCAACGACACAGCTGATGGCCACTCCAACTCCGATACCCGCTCCAAATCTGTCATCAGTTGAACAACCTGGGAAAATATAGGCACACATACATAGTGAATATTTTTTTTCTAAACGTGTTAAGCTTGACATTATTAAACATCAGGTTCTGGTTATGTACATAATCATAAAATGGTAATCAAGAAAGGATGCTTTAGTAATATTATTTTTCCTCTTTTTGTATTCTCCCTCTATCCTCCCCCCACTCTCTCTCTCTCGCTCTCTCTTTCTCGCCTCAATGTCTCACTCAGTTTTAGAGTTTACTCGTTACTCTTTTCTCCCCCCCCTCTCTCTCTCACTCCCCATTTCTCTCTTTAATCTACTCCGATCTCTTCTTTTAATCTCTAAATTTAACTTTTCCATTGCCTCTTAACAAATTTCACTCATTTCAATTATTTCTCAATACCTCTCGAATCCGATTTTGTTTTTCCTATTAATTCGGCTTTTTGTTTCTTCTCTATCGAAACAGGCTTTTTCCCTATAATTCTCTCTTTCTCTAAGTCATTTTGTATTAACTTTTATTTTTTCATGTGATGTAAGATATAATTATATGAAAAGTACAATGTACATCGGTAAAAAAAATAAAGATCCATGAAGCAATGGCGCCTGTCATTACAGCTAATTAGTTTCAAAACACCTTTGACCAGTAGTTTCGAAATTAATACATAAAAAGTAGATAAAATCTGAATGGTAAATCTGCTTTGTGTTACATTACCATCAGCCAAGGCATCATCACGGCTTTTATCACAAACACCACTGAAACTGTTACAGGTTTGGTCCACACAATGGTCACTACACGAACTGTTGCAGTTTTCACCCCATTTTGTTAATGCACAAGCTGTTTTAAAAAAAAATATCACAATGTTTTTTTTTCTTTATTAATTCAGCTCGTTTAAATACTTATGTGGTTGAATTAAATTGTTTCCCTTCTTTAACTCTATCTCACTTCATTATATAATTGTGGTTTGAATGACTTCCTTTCCAACTTACCTTCTTGACAAGTGTACCCAGCATACCCAGCCTCACATCCCAAATGACATGTACCATTGGTTTTATCACACGTTTGTAATCTACAGTTTGTACTGCATTTGTTGAAACATCCAGCTCCCCACATGTCTGGTGAACATTCTGAAAAATAATATTAGAAATATTTATAAAAAAAAAGAAAGACTTATGTGCTTAAACATCGTGTCGTGCTTAACTTAGTGGCATGAGAAAATTCTGAACACTCACGCAGACATGCACCGAAGTATAAACAAGACTTAATACACGACAACAAACCATGCCAACTATCTTGTTTCAAAATGTTCGATTAAAGTGGCTGAAAAATATTCAGTTAAATATATTTGTAAAACGTCAATCTCTATGGATTAGTGCAAACCAGAGACGTATGATTTCTTTGCTTTCTTATTGTTTGAAATCATATATACTTCTATGAACACGACATTAAATTTCATATGGATATTTAAAAAAAAAGATATGGACATTTTATAAATAAATAATAGTTTAAATTTTAAAAAAAAACGTACATGTAAAAACAAAAATTTGACTATAAATCATTTATATATGAGACATAACTAAAATATTGATTATGTTCAATGCAATAAGCATCGTGTGAAAGACTAGCATACAAATTTACATGCTACATATAGATTCATATAGATGCATAGAGATAAAATAAAATATTATAAATTCAATTACAGTACATTCGATCGATAAGAAATTTTGATAGAATGCATTCTTAGGTGACCAAATTCTATGTCCAAAATTTCAACTCGATAGGATCCCTGGAAGTGGGTCATTTTCTACTTTCGTTTTCAACGGGTGGGACCACGACAAGGTCAAGTAGACATAGAGGATTTAAAAAGTGACCACTCACCATTATTACATTGTAGTCCTTTATATCCAGCTACACATCCAAAGACACACGTGCCATTGGTGGAGTGACAACTTTGATTGACACAGTGCACACTGCATCGACTGAGACAGTCTACTCCCCATGTCAGTAACGGGCACGCTGCAATGTTGTGGTTTTAAATTATTATTTTTCTTGGTTGGATTCATTTAAATAATCGTATTTAATTTAAAACAAATACACAAGAATGACTTTCATAATAAAGAAAGTGGAACTATTTTGTGTAACTAATTACAACAAATCTGTGTTCGGACTCCAAGCTATGATTATCACTATCCCTGTCTGCAAGTGAGGTTCGAAAGAACAAGGCATGCACTTCAAGCACTGACATACATGTTCACATGACACTCACAGCTGTGACAGCTGTCTCCGTAGAAACCAGCAGCACAACCCGATGGACATCCCCCAGTAGCCACATAACACGTCTCTGTTTTATTCTCACAGTTACACGACTTGGTACACTCCAGGCCGTAGGTGTTGAAAGGACACACCGAGTCTGTTGACAACAAAAAATTTCTGGTTTCATTTGTAAATTGGAAATATGGTCTACTCTAAAACTTAAACAATGATCTATTCTATACATCTTATCTATTACAGACGCTCCCTCTTTACAGAAGATTATTGCGTCCTACATTATGGTGATGATGATGGTTTCTTGCTTTTCACGATGTCAATGATTGTCCAGCATGTTATTTTTTTGTTTAAACTTAGGTTTAATTTTTTTTAAATGTCAATATTTTTAAATCCCTTTTTGTCGTTACACTCTCCCAAGAGTCTTTCATAACTAAGGAGCATAAGCTTGAAAAGAGTTAACATTTCAAGAGACTTCTCTATGTGTCCATCCACAGTGTGAACTTTCTGATCGGACAGTGAAATCGATACGTGTTCTGTCGCGAGTTCTTAAAGTAATCCGTCGTCAAACATTTAAGCCTCCGTAAGCTCGTATAATGCAATATTTAAATTTTGTTATAGGTTCACACTCATAAGAATGGTGTTCAATAATAATTAACTCTATGGGTTTATTATGTTAATGTTTTAGGTTTCATTTGTTTTTTGTTTTGTTTTTTTGAATGAGTTCAAAAAGAAAATGAAAGTGCGAAGTATTTACCCTTGCGTTAGTGCACCTATAAATAACCATCATTTAAAATCTTTGTTGTGTAAAATAAAATTGAAACAACTAAATTAATTTCAAATTATCTTTACCTCCATAAATTTCTACTTCACAGAGTGTAAGGGTAATGTTGCCAGGTGTTTTGAAAATTTTAATAAATACAATATTCTGTGAGGGTGATACAGTTGAGTAGATTGCTTGCGATATGTTTGGTACAGTGTAACTAAATACAATATTTCCTTCATTATTCAAACTTGACACTTGAACGCCAATAAGTCTCTCAAATACTGTCAAATAAAATACATTAAGAATATAAATAAAAAATCATCAATATTGTGTTGATCACATCTGGACATAAATTCGATTTCAAATTTCACATCTATATCATTACCAATTTTCAATTTACTAAAAAAGTGATTAACTATTTTCTAAAGCATAAAACATTAGTTTAAGTAATTTCAACGTTGTTCTCTTTTTAAGATTAAAAAAAAATCTTACATCAAATATAGTCACCAGAAATAATTAAAAGGCTTTTTTCTACTATAACTGTTTGAATCTTTGCTTTCCTACTTTACCCATACATTTTTGTCATTGTTGATTGTAAAAATAAAGCTGTACAAGAGAAATTAAGCAAATTCAATTTATCAGGAGTAAAATGAACATCCCATAAGTAATTCTCACCTGAATGTCGAATCAATATAAAGCAAACATAAATAACCTTATAATAGCAAAGTAAAAGCACACATAACTTTTTAGTGAGAAAATTAAACAACCCCGTAAAAAACAAAGTTTTTCACTATAAATCCCTTATATATGAGACAGAACTCAACGCGACAAACATTTACAGACTGAAACTGACTTAAGTCCCCATTACTGTAAAACCGCGGGGGGGGGAGGGGGAGGTGTGGTCACCGATGGCAGGCGTGAAGAACTCAAGTGGCACGGGACGCCGAACAATAACAAACTTTGAAATTGAATTACCTATAGATATATAGAGATAAACTAAAAGTGCATTAATTAAATTACTGTACATTCGATCAATCTGAAATTTTGATACGATGCATTGTTAGGTGACACGAAATTTGCGCATTGTGCAAAATTTCAGCTCGATAGCATCGCGTAAAGTGTGTCATTTTAGACTTTTGTTTTTCCGCCCGCGAACGAAATGACGACAAGATTTCGAATTTATTATAAGGGATTTAAAAACGCCAAAATTAACATCTTCTAATCTCTTACAGTTAACTCTGTTGTAGATGATGTAACGGTTTACACGCTGGGGAGTGGGCAGTGTGAGGTTCCAGTGAGGAGCAGTGTCACTGTCCAGTGTGTGAGTGCAGCTCCCGTCATCAAACTGACCAGACGTGTTGCCGTCAACGGCATTGGTCGCCCTGGACATTTTCTCTGGAAATATTTGACTAACGTAGGTACTTGATTGAGACGCATGTTGTTTTAAAGCCACGTTACGTCCTAGGTACAAAATGAAGGGTGGAAGATGATATTTGATGAATTTCTTAAAGTATTTCAATATTCTTTTCGCAATTAGATACACACTTGTGTTAGAAAGATAACAGTGATAATAAAAGGATTTTAATTTATGTGGTATAAATATTATGCAGTATAACTTGTCATTAACATAATTTTGAATTTGTTATTTAGATGCCAGTAGTTAGAAAAAAGACAACTAATAAAACCGTATTTTTAAAAATTAAAAACATCTCTCATTAATTAAAATAAAATAATAAGGTTAGGTCATAGAATTTACCTATGTTTAGATGAATGTTAATTTTTTAAAAATTCTTAAGTGCACATTTGTCCTTTACCTCCGTTTATATAAAGAGAACAAAGAGAAGTCACTGCTTCCCAACTTAATACAAGTTCACGAACAATGACGTCATTTTCACAGAACAAATCACTCGTTCTGTCATCGACATGTGACCATTTTTTGCAAATGTGACCTATGCCAGGATAATCAGTAGACACCAGCGTCATGCTTTTCCATAAATCTGAAGAAAAAAAAATGTAAATCATTACATACTTATTTCCGTAATAAGAGGAAAACACACGATGCCAACACATGTGACTAATTAGAATTATTACACTTTCGGTGCTGTCATGTCTACTTATGCCTTCAGTTTGTCCTCTTAAAATTTTCAGATGAAAATTTGGAAATAATAAGAGAAAAAAAGGTGAACTGTTAAATGGTGTTTGTTTGTAAACACAACTGTTATCTGATGCAACACCACAAGCTGAGATTTAATGGCCAGCTGAGGTCGTAGATTATGTTTTCTTGAGTGTTGAGGGTTTGCCATTCATAGAAGGAAGCTTCAGCTCAATTCTGGCATTATTTGAAAGTGGCATGGTCCCAATGGAAGAAAGAAAAGGGGCTGGGGAAGAAGTCGGACATTACGTATCGAACAAATCATTAAAGCTGCGTATACTAACTTTTTTCCCAAGATCCCGTATTTATAGAATTTTCGCTACGAGATCCCACTTATATCATTTCGAATTTACTGGAATATTAATGATTGATAGCATGAATAATTTGTCAAGTTTTCGGTTATTTTGACGGTGGTGTAGCCAGTGCACTGCAAACTACGGCGGATTAAAGGGGGGCTGAACGGGCTAAAGCCAGGGGCCCCCGATTATTTAGGGGCCCCAAAATTATTATTTTCTATAATAAAGTTGGGAAAATGTTTGCATGAAGCCTAGAAAATATAAATATATTAATAAAATCTCATTTACTTATTAAGAGAAAATGTCGAAGAGTGTGAAATACCAGAAATCGTCATAATTTGTAATAATGTCTAGGGAAACCTAGCTTTAGAAAAAACCATCGACTTCTATTTAGTTTGGAAAACTTACGACAAAAAAATTGTTAGTACGAGTTAACGAGTTTCGACGCTTCGACCTACAGACAGACTGCAGTAAGAAGCAATTAAATACTAGTACCGTATATACTCGTTCTAAAGCCGACTTTTTTGGGACAAAATCTAGGGGAAATGTCGGGGGGGGGGCGGCTTACGAGCAGGTCATAGGTGATTTCTGTATGTACATTGAATATCGGTGTCCCTAATTATCCTGAATTACATGTTGCGTTCCGTTATTAGCTAAATACCATTCATTCCTGTTGATCGATTCATCAAGTTCATACCAATGTAGTCCAATACTTGATGAGGAATTGCCCAAATTATGTTTAATATTTTGGAAGAAATTGACATTCAAATTCAAGATTGCCGTGGACAGTCATACGACAGTGCTGCAAATATGAGTGGGAAGTAAAAAGGAGTCCAGACTATCCTTCGTGAGAAGTGCAGTGTTGCTCATTATGTGCCGTCAACAGCTCATTCCCTTAATTTGGTTGGGAGAAGTGCAGCAGAAGGTTGTCCTGTTGCAATCAGATTTTAAAATGTTATATTTACTTGTTCTTTTATTCTGCAAAATCTTTACACATGGCTTGTTGCATCTATTCATTGTTGGCAGGGTCTTCAAAAAAAATGAAAAGGTTACATGTTAACAAAGCCTTGTCTGACACAAGATGGTCATCCCGACATGATGCTGTAAGATCTGTTAATAAATAATACCATGAGAATATTGCAGGACTGGAAGTATTGACAACTGATGACAATCAGCCGCCAGACAGTCGACTTGAAGAATTTCGGAAGAAACTTCAACAACTGAAACTCGCTATTTTACTTGAAATTTGGGACACAATTTTAGATAGATTTCAGAAAATGAATGCATCCATTCAAGATACATTTGTTGAAATATCTTATTGAGTTTGTTAAAAGACACCGTTCTGAATTTGATTTCTATGCAGAAAACGGAAAGGATATGTCCGTGGAGAAAGAGTATAAACAATCTTCAATGTGATTAAAGAAAGAGAAAGTGTCATCTTTATGAAGAGATATCAGCCGAATCAGTATTTTCTCCGATACAAAAATTCAATGTTGAGGTATTTTTGGTATACATTGACAAACTTTCTCCAGCCCTACAACATCAGTTAGATACATATTAAGGCATCCATGAGAAATGTGGCTTTCTTACAAACCTTGCTGGGCTCAGCAATGATGTCATCTGAGGGGCAGCAGCCAAGTTAATGGAAGAATATTCAAGTGATTTCAAAGATTGCTTTCCTTCAGAATTAGTCTAATTTTCAGAACTCTTCAAAAAGTTTATTGTCCAACCCCAGGCTCAGGGTCAGGAAAAGGAAGTAGCACAATGTGAAACTCAAAATACATGCACAGAGCTAATTATCTTGCTGTTTTTGAATGAGCTAGATTTTACACAGTCCTTTCCAAATTTACACATTGCACTTCGCAATGATGAAATAAAAGTGCAGCTGAGAGCGATTGAAAAAAATGAATTATGAAAATATAAGTTGCATAGGTTAACAAAGACTGATTCAGCATTCTCTCTAATGAGCATTGAAAGGGAAATCGTAAGCTCACTTAATTTTACTGACTTGATTAAAAATCTCGCCATGAGAAAAGTTCGCAAACGAAGGTTCTAAAGATTGAAATAAATAATAATAAATATTTTAATGGAGTGTGGATTCGTGTAACTTTATATTAATTTAATTGACTTCTATTTAATTGTTTGTCTTATTACACCCTGCATTACACAGTCTTATATTAGACAGCTAGTGATCAATTAATTTAAAATTACGCTGCCTGGACAGGGCCCCAGTTTGAATTGCAGCCCGAGCAGTCTTAATCCGCCCCTGACTGCACAGGTTGACACCCTCTCAGGAAGTTAGTGACTGCTCATTGAAACATTGCATATCTACAAGCAAGAGACTGTTCGGTCTAGCAAAATTTATTAACCGTTAACTGATCCCACATACGTTTTCAAAATGTCTATTCAGTAAAGTGATGAAAATAAACCGTAGAAAACAGTCGAATGATTCTTGGGGCACATAGAGAGCATTCTGAACACCAGTTCATATTTCCACTGATCAATGAAAATCAGATATGTCTGGAACTATTTATCCCAAAGGTCTAGTATTAACATGTTAAGAAGTAAAGTCAGAGGCGTAACTAGGTTTTCGGCGCCCTTGGCTAAATTATTTTCGGCACCCTTGATAAATTGACAAGTTTCAGCTTGGCGATTTTTTCATTTGTTAGAAAAAATAATTGAATTTCTCTTATGTTGTTTATGACAATAATTACTTAGTCTGACAGTGAGAGTCATACAACGTGAATATAAACAATGGAAAAGACAGGAACAATACTAATTTTCATTTTATTTTTTTTACTAAATAATACCAAATACATTGGTGGATAATACGGGATATTTTTGCGTTAATAAAGAATGCAGAACAACTTGAAGTATCATCTAAATATATAAAAATCAAAGTATGTATGTATGTATGTCCTTTATAGCTGACTAAACCATTCATCCGATCGCCATGAAACTTTTGGACACTTTTGAGTACCCACCTGGGATGGTAAATGGCAACTATTTTTTTTTGCAATATTTAACACTCATGGGGCGCCGGGGGCCCATAACATGATTTTTTTCTTATATGAGCTACGGTATAATATAAAAATACTCTAAGCGTTAGCTATTAGGTAAATTGATGGATCTTAACCAAAATTTGTATATAGCAACGTCGTAGCCATTATTTAAATACTATTGGGCAATAATTTCCTAATGTTAATTTCTTTGGGGCTTGGGGCCCAAAATGACTTTTTTCTTAAACGTTTAAGATTTTATTCCCCATTCAAGTATTAAAGATCTAGATAAATATAGAGAAATATATCCGCTATAAAATTGATATTAAAAAACAGGTGTTTTGAACTTGACATCTTGCACTAACTGGGCCCTGGGGGCCCTTATTGTCGTTTTTTTTGCTTATATGAGCTATATAAAAATTAGTTTATGTGATAGCTACTGAGTAAATGAATGGATATTAACAAAACTTTGTATATAAAAATTTGTTAGCCCATATTAAAATAACAAAGGACACTGCAGTCTAATGTCCAATCGTTCAGCGCTGGGGGCCCCAAATGTCTTTTTTTTCGAATATATTGAGATATTATTTGCCGTTCTATTTTTAACGATCTTGAGGAATATATGCATGATGAAACTGAATTTAAATAAACAGGTTTTCAAAATGTACATCTTGAACCGAATGGGCCCGGGGGCTTTTTGAGCTGGCGCCCTTGGCAACTGCCCCGATGCCAACCCGTTGTTGTGCTGAGTAAAGTTATCCCTTTCAAACTCAACCCATTTTACTGAATCTTGAAAAAAGAAACACCAGGACTTAAAAGTAACATAAATGCAACTAATATTGAATTTCAAAAAGTCATGGACTTGCAAGTATTAGTAGTTTTAATAATACTTGATAGAATGTCTACCAGTACTCTCGCTAAGCCTTCAATTATTTATTATAATCTGTTGCTGCATGGGAATTGAACTGTTAAAAACTGAAGCATATCAAGAATAACTATGTACGATCCAATATGGAGCAGGACGGGTTTTTTATGTTTGGTTCTAACAATCAATTCAAACTGTTAGGTTAAAAGATATTGATTTCGATCTTGTGATTTACAGCTTTGTTCGCCGTTTCGAAGAATTGGAAGGTTATATTTAACATATTTTATCTCACAAAAAAAAATTAACTAATTAAAAGAAAATTATAATAAATTATAATAACTTAACATTCAACACTTAAATCTCTTTAGATTTAATTTTGTTTTAATTTATCTTACTTTCCCTGTTATCATTCTTAGACTGTGGAATTTTTTTTAACAAGAAGAGTTTATCAAGAAAGTCGGGGTTAAGGGAGAGTATATGATAACATTGGGTGACACCAAACCAAGCTACATTACTGATTACAGCCAAAGCATTTTCGCTACAAATTTAAAGCACTCCAATATGAAGTAAGTTTGTTGTGAAATGCGGGATGGTGCTATGTTATTATTTATTTAAAATTATAAATAATGCCAAGCAGTACGAATTAGTTTGTGTTTCATTTTGACGTAATGTTGTTTTGTTTTTTTTTATGAACTGCAGTAAAAGCTACACCCGCACTATTGCCTGCAGGAAGCAGTTCGTAACCTGGTTACATTTTCTCTTTTTTCCTGCAATATTTCGATTCGAAGTCAGCTCCTGGTAACTAGTTCCAATTAAAAAATGATTATATCTAACTAATAAATACATTCGTGTGTTACAGTCTTATAAGTCACCTGATTCCAAATTTGTTGTACAGACTTTAAAAGGTTTTGGGTCTGATTCAAAGATTTATAAAATTGATTATTCAAGCCCCAATACTTTTTTTTAACGCTTTATTGGTTTGTTACATGTAAGTTATTTTTGTTACATGTAAGTTATTGTTCTACTATTTACATTTGAGTTTCACAAGATGTGCTAAATTTTAACCTAATTAGATTCATTCTAAACATGAAAGTGAAAGACATGTATTCCTAAAATATACATGTTTGAGTTTACAATAATAAGTGCATGCTACTGAAAAAGAATGTCAGGAAGTTTAGTGACATTGTAGCACTATTTAAAGCTAAGATATACTGCATGCGTAGAGGCCCATTTCTCTTTGTTGTATTTTCACATTGGATACATTTTAAAAAACACTCAAGCGTAAACAAATGTATAGAAACACACCTGGTAGATGACCGTTGAACCGTATCCACGTTATAGGGTACGTCCTGCTGAAGGTTACTGTTAGTTGACTGACATCTGATGTAAGACACGTGACGTCATCTCGATCTGCAATCAGGGAAGCCGGTGGGCTTGTGGTGGTTCCCGGCATTGAAAGAATGTCCTCTTAAACCAAATTTTTCAAGTTTTAATAGCAACTAGAGAACAAACATATAAATGAAAAAAAAACACTATAAGAAAACAAACATATAAGTAGACTATTAGAAGATTAACACTGAGTGAATTGCTGTAGTCTAACGAAAGAAAAAAATATACTACTTATTCCATGTGCTTGAACAACATGTTTTACACAGTATCGTGATATATCATCTAGATGCTAGCAAGTTAACAACGAGATGCCACTGAGACAACAATGTGATACAAACTGAATCAAACGTAATATATAACGACAAAAATTTTATCTTAATATCTAGAGTTGTATTAAATGAAACGTTACTATATTTATAAATAAACATAATATATATATATATTATTTTGATCATATTTCATAAAAGTGATACAAGTGGAGGGTATCTAAACATTCGGCATTAATCAGTTAAATTAAAATATAAATACTAATCTTAAACTCTCTGATGATATTAGGTCATGCCATTTTAGATAATATGTTATTTCGACGAGTTTTATTTCCAAAAAGTTTAAAAAATAAACTTAATGTAAATGTAAAATTCACTTTAACCGCCGTATATTTAGGTGGTGTGTTGGAATCTAAATAACAAAAAAAAATAATTTATTCAACTTTCGACAAACGTCCTAATATTCCAAATTTTCAATAACAAGTAGACACTTACGGTACTGACAAGCCGGACCAAACCATCCACTGGCACACCCTCTTCCCATGGTGCACTCTCCAAGTCCATCACAGCTGTTGTTAGCACAGTGGCATTTGTACTGGCAGTTTGAGCCAAACCACCCAGTTTCACATGCTTCAAGAAGTGGGGCTTTATTCGTTCATAAGGAGGACGGGATAATTGAAAACAAAGCGTTGGTCGCGGTATTATGGGATGGCGGAAGAGGTGGTCGACAGGAGTGGTGTACGGACAGGTGCCATGGGTGGTGGAAGGGACGGTTGACAGGGGGTGTTTAGGGGCAAGTAGTGGTGGAAAATGGGGGGTGGAGCAGTGTGAGTAATTGATGAGTTTTTTTGTATAAAAATATGTTTGAAATTTTTATCATAAAGTTTAATTTTCTTAGCATTTTTAAAAATTAAAATAAATAAATAAATAATTGTAACCATAAACGCATTAACAGGCCCTGGGAATAATTTGATGGCGTACTAGTGTACAGGTGAATAATATCTAGTGCACGTGTCTTTAAATTAATTATAACAGCCTTAATATTGACATACCAGATCCTAGTATTGTGATAATAGCCACAAAAAATTGATGTTTAGCCATCCAGTCACAAATAAACGCCTCAGTGATACTACCTGTTGAGTTACATATTTTTAATAATTCTAAATGCTGAGAACAGACATTTCTGTTGATAATCCCTTTAAATATTCACATTTATTAAATACTTCCATTAGAAATACTACGCTCTTTTTATTAGCAACTTAATAAATACTTAATTTCTAGAATTTCACGCTCTATGAAAGTTTAGATGGCTATTTTCATCAACAAATTAACTCCGTTCCTTTATATTTTTTTACATTCCAGAATGCTACATACCTCAGTTTCAATCATTCAACCAGTCTATTTACAAGACTATCTACCTCACTAGCTTCGTTAATATCAACCTCAATACCAACCACACTAGTTACATCAATAGCTACCTCTCTATCGACCTCATTACCTACCTCACTATCAACCTCACTACCTACCTCACTATCAACATCATTACCTACCTCACTATCAACCTCATTACCTACCTCACTATCAACCTCATTAACTACCTCACTATCAACCTCATTACCTACCTCACTGTCAATCTCATTACCTACCTCGCTATCAACAGCATTACCTACCTCACTATCAACCTCAATACCTACCTCGCTATCAACCTCATTACCTACCTCACTATCAACCTCAATACCTACCTCACTATCAACCTATTTACCTACCTCATTATCAACCTCATTACCTACCTCACTATCAACCTCATTACCTACCTCACTACCAACCTCATTACCTACCTCACTATCAACCTCATTACCTACCTCACTATCAACATCATTAACTACCTCACTATCAACCTTATTACCTACCTCACTATCAACCTCATTACCTACCTCACTACCAACCTCATTACCTACCTCACTATCAACCTCATTACCTACCTCACTATCAACATCATTAACTACCTCTTTATCAACCTTATTACCTACCTCACTATCAAACTCATTACCTACCTCACTATCAACCTCAATACCTACCTCACTTTCAACCTCAATACCTACCTCACTATTAACCTCATTACCTACCTCACTATCAACCTCATTACCTACCTCACTATCAACCTCATTACCTACCTCACTATCAACCTCAATACCTACCTCACTATCAACCTGATTACCTACCTCACTATCAACCTCAATACCTACCTCACTTTCAACCTCAATACCTACCTCACTATTAACCTCATTACCTACCTCACTATCAACCTCATTACCTACCTCACTATCAACCTCATTACCTACCTCACTATCAACCTCAATACCTACCTCACTATCAACCTGATTACCTACCTCACTATCACCCGAAATATTAATCAAACTCACAACTCACCTCATCATGAACGTCACTAAATACCTTACTATTAAGAACATTACAAAGCAAAATATTCAATAAAATTAGCTGCTTAGATGCATACCTATTACATATTAAATAACTTCTCTATATTTCTTAGCCGCATACTTTGTTAAGAATCAAATAACACACAAAGCTTCGTATATAGCTATTACAATGCATGAATTCCTGTAGCTTCATCGCCCATTAAAAAAATAAATAAAACAGGCAGACAAGCTTCTGTTCAGTCTTATTAAAAGGAAGTAAACTTTGCTTTGACGTTATCAAGTCACGCTATAATAACATAAAATAAATGCTGGTATTGAAACTGTTTTAAAACATTTTGTACACCTTCTACAATAAAATTTGCACACATTTACTTTCTATAAGTTAATCCCAAAAGCTATCTTAACTTACGCTTACCCCTGTGTGCTTTTATGCTGGAGTGTTGCACAGCGTCGTAAATTTCTTCCTGATCTATAACATGAACCTTGCACAATGCGGCCTCTGCGCCGCTCCATGCGCTTAGAGGCCCGTATGTCTTGTGGACTCAGCAGGACTACTTATGCTAACGTTACCTTGCTACGAATGACTTGATAAGTTTAAAAGAAACGGAATGACTCCGCACCGTGTGTAAAACGCTTTATAAACCATGCACTGACGAAGTCTTCAACTTTCGTTCAGCTTTTAATTGTTAATGTGTTTTCTTTTGTTAGTAGATTTCATTTATTTAAATAAATAAATATGCTAATATTTTTAAAAAAAATGAGCACACGTTTTTAAACGCTATTCAGTGAATCCTCTTTGTTGTGTGACATGTTTTATTTATGAACACATCAACTATCATCGGTTTCTCAGTTACTGACCTCCTGCACTGGTTAAAAGATATTATGAATAATTTGAGACAACCCCAATACGCGGGTGTAATTTTGTCCAATAGGTAGTTCATTGAGATTGGAATCGATAAAGAAAGTTGTAGTCGATACACTTTACTTAGTTTATGTTTAATGTCCTCATAAAATCACCGAATGGTTAAATTAAGTTTAGAAACCTTCATTAGACATAAGCGATAACCAATGTTTAGCGATGTCTCACTCGGACACTTGTAAAGATCTTATTAAAACTGAGGGATGCAAGTGTTTTGTAAAAGTGTCTTTTGAATTCCGTAAAGCAGATGTTTAGTCAACTATCACTATTAAAAAAATTATTTTTCGCTACCGCAAATGTATTCTCATTAGTATGTTTCTTTTGTTCATGATTATCTAATATATAAAGCTCAGTTGGTGTTTGTATCTTTGTATGTTTGTATGTTTGTATGTTTCACTTTTCGACTTTCTGTTAGACAGCCACGGAAAAACCAAATGACGGACGGGAACCAAATTTGGCTGGACGGTTCCTTTTACCCTGAAGGTGGTTTTAAGTTAGTTTTTGTAATTGTCCCTTTTGCCCGGACGCCGTAAATTAAATAATCAGAAAATGCAGAGACAAAGAATAAAAAAATTAACCTCATTTCTGTATTGAACAAATTTACGCGGACGTTCAAATGCCGTTCAAAGCGAGTTACCTTTGGTGAGTTTTTGCCCAATACTTTATTTTCAGCGGTGCGCATTTAAAAAATATTATAATGTCTAATTACGGTGCGCACATTTTCGTGTACGCTTCATAATTACAGCTGTGTAGTACAAAGAATTGTCATTTTCTTTACTGTTACTTTCTATATATTAGGTAGACACGTAAACATATTTAATTACAACTGCTACACGATGCATTAGATTTAATTGTTTACACGTTTAAATTTAATTGCGAATTTAATTTAATTATTTACTGTTCCATAACTCAACATTAAATAAAAACCTATTTATGTAATAATTGTGTCAGTAATTTTTTTCAAGGCTTCATTTTTAGCGGTGCGCGTTCTAATATATTCTATCGCCTGATTACTGTGGGCACATGTTCGTGAACGCATCTTAAATTTAGCTGTGTCCTATTAATATGACATTAATATTTTGTTTGTCTTTTACTTAAGCTATTGTCTTTTACATAACCTATACACTTATACTATTTAAACTTAGGCTACCGGACCTATTAACATAAGTAGATTAAACTAAATAAAGTGATCCTTAAAACGCTTAATTATTTTGTATTGCGTATTGAATATGTTATGTTCAATCCTTTGAAGATGGATTAACATAGGCCTTTTTTAAAATCAATTATTGTCATGGTTTCACATGCATTTTTAAAATAAAATTGATTTGTTTTGTTTTTTAAAAATTAGGAATATAGCCTAATTTCTTAAATGTATCTTTATTATCTTTATCTCATAGACGCTGTTGCAAATATTGTATTAAATACAATTGTGCTACGATGCAGTGTCGTAAATATATAAGAGCGTTTTTAGTGACGACAGTGGCAGAGATCTTTTGGAAAAAAATGTCAACTAAGCAGGGGCCTTTTTTTAATTGATACAAACAAACAAACATAAAAATATCAACTGAGCTTTATATATTAAATATGCGTTTAAATTACTTTATTTCAATTATTTTCACGATGCATTGTATTAATATTTTACATGCAATGTATAAAATTGGGATTTAAAAAATTTAATTCATAACTCGACATTTAATTAAAAACCATAGATGTAGCGAGTTTATGTTATATTTAAAGTGATGGCCTATGTCAAATAAACGTACACTTTATAAAACAGTTTACTTAAGCTTTATATACACTATACATTATAAACTTTCGCTACCGAACGTATTAACAAAAGTTGACTAAATTTAATGAAGTGATCCTGAAAACGCTTAATTATTATGAATTGCGAATTGAATATGTTTTTATGTTCATTCCTTTGTATTCAGAATAGCATAGGCCATTTATAAAATTGCCTTTTAATCATTTTTAAGATGCGCTTATTAACAGACGGTGGAATCTTTTTTTTCATTTTTATTTTATTTTTTAGATATAAAATCTGGTGTGTTTGTAATTTACAAAATATGATGCCTTATCCGAAATAGGGAACAAAAAAAAAGATTCCTTTTTGAAATTATACACATTGCTTATAAACCGTAAATATAAATCGTAAAAAATAGAGACATAAAAAATGTTACATATTATTTCCCTGTTACAATGTTTATGAATACGTCAAAAGCATGAGTTATTTTGGTCCATAACTTTTACTTTATAACAATACTTTATTTTTATTCGGTGAGCTTTCTATATTGTATAAATATGGTGTGCACATTTTTTGATATCATTTTAATACGACCGGTTTAAAAAAAAAGTATTTTAGAAAGTACATTTATAATTTTGTTTATTTGCGCTATGAGTCACTTAGCTTTTGCCTTTAAAGAGATAGTGCCACATGTTCTTTATCTCATAGATGTGGTTACAAATATTATATAACTTACAATTGTGATACGATGCAGTTTCTTAATTATATATTACATTTTTGAGTGACGAGGGTGGTAGAGCTCTTTCGGAAAACCTATAAGTTATGCTAATTTTGTACAAGTGGGAATGAAATTGTAAATTTAGTTATTATGGTCGGCAAGAATCATTATTTAATAAATCATATCTTTTAAATAGTAAGGTTATGTTAAAAGGCACTGCATTAAGTGAAAACAACTCACGTGGTGAAATGGCATATCTCTGTTTCTCATAAGATTTTAACTAAATAGATGAATCTGAAATTTAACTTGGCAAATAAAAATTGTAATAACCAGCAACTAATACTTGGATAAAGGTTCAGCACACTCCCGCTACAAAGTGCGGTTATTTTTCTAGTTTAAATATAAAATAGTCCTTGGCATTTGACGTCATATATAAAAACCTCACTAGTGAAGTAACAAGTAATTCTTAACACGAATTGATTATCTTACATTTATTACGATTCCGGAGCCATGTTGAACTCTTTCTGAACACAAACTATTTTCTTTTGCTTTAACTAGTAACAGGGCGGAATAAATGGTTAAATAAATTTACCACCCGAACTCAGAAAAATAGCTGGGTTTCTTTTCCTTAGGTGAAGGCAACTGTTAGTTTTAATTTTTTGAGACGATATCAACAAAAATTTACTAAGGAAAACTAAGGTAATACGACTTTACAATGGGTGGGGCGTGGATCCATTGAAGCAATAACATTTAAAAAGGAATAATCGAATAAAACTTAATTTTTATTGATTGATCTAGATAGGGCGTGAATTAAATGGACTATTAATAAAAAAAATTTAAAAACTTTCTAAGAAGTTCAAAATATCATTGTGTATCTTATGAAGTATTTTATGGGGATGTTCAATTTGTCGAGTAATCTTTGTCAATGGGGAAGTTTATGCACTCCATTTCCCAAGGCTTGGCAGCTTAAGTCTATTTCAATATTATATTTGAATAGACATGGAAATGCACGCTTCAATAATGTTTTTTTTTAAAAACGTGCATTGAATAAAAATCACTAGTCTCTGAATAGCTTATTGTCTTAGTGAAAAGTATAATATATCAAACATATGTTCTGCTTTTCTTATTGAATGTTTTCTTAGATACAGGTTGCATATGTTCAAAGAGAACAAGGAGTCAAACATAAGAATAAAGAACTTAGATGCTTAGTTAAAGATAGTAAGATATAACTAAAACATTTAGCTCAACCCAAACCGTTTAAACTATTGACCCAATAAGTGTGTAAACTGTTAGCATTAAAGTGTATTAACGGTTTAAGTTAGAGAGTATTCTTTGTTGACATTAAAGTGTGATATTTATGTAGGTAACTATTGCCATTTAAAGCATCATTACTCATACAACAAGCCTCAGGAAGATCCTCGGCATAAAGTGGCAGGATAAAATTCCAGACACAGTGATACTGACCAAGGCAGGTCTCCCCAGCATCTTCACCCTCCTGATGCAGTCCCAGCTTTGCTGGGCAGGGCACGTGGTCCGAATGCCAGACGAGAGACTGCCAAAGAGACTCTTTTAAGGCAAGCTCCAGCATGGCCAGCGGTCCCACGGTGGGCAAAAGAAACGCTTCAAAGACGCACTTCAACCCAGACACGTGGGAGCGTGCTGCAATGGACCGATCCACCATGGCGTTCTTCCATCCACGAAGGTGCCAAGTCATGGGAGGCAAACCGGATCACAGCCGCAGACAAGAATAGGCAAGCCCGAAAGGCCCATGCTGTCAACCCTCCTGGAGATGTCCCACTCGTCCCTTGTCCCTTCTGTACCCGAACCTTCCGTGCAAGGATCGGCCTCATCAGCCATATGCGCACGCACAAACAGAGCCAGTCCCAGCAACCCTCGGATGACTAGAGTGGTCTTCGTCGAATCAACGGACGAACAACAACAACTCTTAATTTTAGGTATAATTAAAAATTAATAACTGTTGAACTTAAAAGTATAACTGTGATATAAAGATCCCTAAATAGTTGGTCGAAAATCATACAGCATGACAGAGATCTTAAAGCCGAAAATATTATGTGCAAGGCCTAGAAAACGAAAATCTATTTAGAAATCAGTAAAATAAAATTTATTATGATTTTGAATTTATTGGTCATGAATGGTTTTATTTATCATTCCATGTATTTGTAGTGGCCACGTAAATAGAATAATCTTGGTCCTCAGTGCTATAAATGTTGTTTTCATTTGATCCCAAATATTCGCTCAAGTCTCGTGGCGTTATGTAGGAATCTCTGCCTGCAAAAAGTAAGGAATTTGTATAAAAAACATCAACAATGTGTAACCCGAATTTAATTCTACACCTAAATCTGTTATATTTAAAGATTGTGAGGGCACTAGAAGACATTGGTATTTAAAATGTAAACAACCATTTGTGACAAAAGCGCTTGTGTATTGGATATTAATGTGATTAGACTGCAATCAGGTTGAGTAAAATAAAAATACAAAACTGAAAGGACGCCACAGAACAACGAACGTGTCGAGAAAAAGTCTTCGTCAGCGAGAAAGCAATCACAAAAACTAATAGAAGTACGAAAGCGCTTGAATGTAACAATTGTTATACTATTTTAAAACCATTTTGGTCTAGGATGATTTTAATGTATTAGCGAACTTATAATGACGATAATAAATTGCATCATTTCATTGAAAAATACATTACTTTCGCAGCTTGTAAGATGAGAGTAAATCCTTCAATTTTAACTGTACCGTTCGCTAGAATGATCAAAGCAGTAAACGCGGGCCTGAACATACAGAAGAGGAGGGCGGAGACGAAATGATATGATTAACAGGTGCGTGATATCATCATATAGAGCAAGTTTTGTACTCTTTAACATTAAATCGATAGAAACATATTTAAAGAACATTAACATCACAGAAACCTTCACATAATGAACATAACAAATATATAGCTGCTAGAAATGACTAACCAAAATCTACTGTTTCAGAATAATAAATTAAATCTATTTGACTAGACTGGCCTAGTAAAACTGCTGAACTATACTTACTCACTAAATCTACTGGACTAGACTGACCCACTAAATGTACTGGACTAGACTGACGCACCAAATGTACTGGACTAGAATTACCCACTATATCTACAGGAATAGAGTGACGCAGTAAATCCTCTGTACTAGACTGACCCACACAGTCTACTGAACTTGACTTACACACTAAATCCACTGGACCAGACTGACCCAATAAATCTACTGGACTAGACTGACCCAATAAATCTACTGGACTAGACTGACCCAATAAATCCACTGGACCAGACTGACCCAATAAATCTACTGTACTAGACTGACCCAATAAATCCACTGGACCAGACTGACCCAATAAATCTACTGGACTAGACTGACCCAATAAATCTACTGGACTAGACTGACCCACTAAATCCACTGAATTAGACTGACCCACTAAATCCCCTGAACTAGATTGACCTACTACATCTACAGGACTAGACTGACCTATTATATCCACTGACGAGACGTCTATTCCGTAGTCATTACTGTTATTGACGTCATCTTCTGTAATGTTGTTTGTCTTATCATCGTTCTTGGTGGTTGCCTTGGTGTGTGTGATGATTACAGCCGCATTTTTCATCACATCTAGCGACACAGGGCAGTGGCGATTTCTCCTGATGATGACTACGACAACAACAACGCAAACACAAACAGCCAGTAGAAGAGTCAGGCCCAACCCAAGGCCTATTCTCAGCTTATAATCGTCATTGGGAGATTCTGGATAGAAAGCCCGAGTAGCACTTCATATTACAGAAAATTGAATTTTAAAGTAGTTTGAGAGTAATTTATTATTGTTTTTTTTATGTTTGAGACTAATATTATTAATAGAAAGGGAAATATTTATATTAATAATCACTTTTCATTAATTTTTGAGAAACACACTTAGGTCTATTAAAGAAAAGATAAAGATTAAATTTTAATTAGAAATACATTCTTAAAAAAAACCCAACTATTGCCAATGTCCTAAGCAAAGTAAAAGTGAACCAATCGATCACAGGATAGGGCGAACATTTTTTGAAATTCTCATTTGTGGGATTTTCCAAACACTGGGCTTACAACAGATAGACTTGTATAATTTTTAAGCTACATTTAGCGGTTTAATTGTTTTAGAATTTGTAGTAAAGCATCTTCTTTCTAAGGATACAAAGATAAGCAGCGAGGTCATAGAAATGAAATAGAAATATAATATAAATATTTTCATTTAGAGAAGTAATATTTACTCTTTTTAAAAAAAATTAGATATATGAAACTTACAGAGCTTTTTTACAATTTCATCAAGAATATGAATTTTAGTGAACACCGGAGACTTTGTATTTACACTGTTTAATTTAAATAAATATAAACTAATAATATGATATACTGCTAAATTGTTTGCTTGTTTGATATTTAGCTCTTGATATTTAGTTAGCACGCTTGGGAATACAAGCATCGAAGCTATGTTTTCTAGCTTTGTTTTATTTCTGTAAGTTAATGAAACTTTGTACATGCATACAACAGCTTTACCTTCAACACACATGACACCCGTGAAACCACTTTGGCAACCATGGTCACAAGTGCCATTGAGCCCGTTACATGTCTGGTTGACACAATGATCACTGCACGGGTTGGCACAATTCTCACCCCAAGTCATCAAAGAACAACCTGAGGATACATTTAAAGTCGGCACGATATTACAAACCTAGTTGTTTTTTTTTACTCTATTGCGTAAATGATACGACACAATTACCATTACCCTATATTTAGACTCTATTGTTGGTATTTTTTAAAATGCAAAGACTTTTGAATTATGACATACTACATCAATATTGTACAATATAAAATTAGGACATTACATACATTCACAAAAAGAAAACAAATTAATCATATCATGTAAACATCAAATACGTCAAATGTGTTGATGCATTTTTCAGGAGGTTGCCGTAATTAAGATTCTTCAGAGAAAAATAAAAAATGCAATGATCCTAATGCCAGTCAAAACATATTGTAATTAAAAAAATTATATTTGCATCGAAAATATACATTGATTGGGTCATTAAATATTTAATCATTTTAATCGAGGACATTTTAATACAGCGAGCGTCAATTATGTTTATATTGTATGACTTTTCATCTGGGCCGATTTAGACTTGATGGGGCCCTAAGCTATTTGAGATATGGGGGCCCTTTTAAAGTCCAGATTTTCAATGTCAGTGCCAAATATGAAGAAAAAAATTCGGGGTTGCCCCCAAGAAGGCAGTGGCCCTATGCTATAGCTTGTTTAGCAAACAGGTAAATCAACCACTGCTTTTCATGCACGATCTTATAACCTTATACAGACATAACGATACTTACTCTCAGTGCAATTGTCTCCCATATAACCGGCAAGACATCCGTTGTGACATGCGCCATCTATGTTGTCACAAGTTTCATTGCGACAGTTCATACTGCAATCATGACTGCATTCGTCTCCCCACCTTAAGTCAGGGCATGCTACTCAGAATAACGACGACGTGTTATGAGATTGGAACGAGATATACATCTAAGCCAAAATTAGCCATCACGTTATATATATACACGTATTCTCGTATAGATATGGTAATGTAAGTATAAATATATGACGAAATGAAAGGAAGTTTGGATAACATTTTTTTTCTTCCACAAAACATTTTTTAAAATTATTTATGTAAATTATTCTAAATTAAACTTAAACTTCCCATTAATACTTTTTGGGATGTACATCTTTGGTTTTTATCTTGAAAAAATTAATTACAATGTTAACAATATGTAATTGCAGCGTTTGAAAGTGCTAAAGGGAAAGACAACCTTATTAATATCACTACATACGTTGTGTACAGTTTTCTCCCCTGTATCCATCGTTACAGCCAAAGCTACAGACGCCGTTCATGCTGCTGCACGCACCAGAGACACAATTCTCACTACAAAAGTTTGAACAATCTTGACCCCAGGTGGAGTGCGGGCATGCTGTAAAATGTGTTATGTCAACCTTGCAAAATGTATATCTTCTAGATTTACTTGAAACAAACAAATTATTTTTAAATGACAGAAAGCCAACATTAGTATCATGGGATAATTAATATGTGAGGATCTTCTTCTCCACCTTGTATATAAATCAAATTGGTCAACCTTCTATGTGTACACCTTTGCTAATTACTTTNNNNTGTCTGTTTTCGATTATACGTTTATTATTCTAGTCCGATATTACCGATCTCAATGGCATTATATATTCAAATTTTAAAAAAAAATGTCACTCGAAAACTTTTAATTTGAATTTTGCTTCAGTTTCTTTTGTTCTGCTAGTGCAGGAACAAAATATAAAAAATAAAACCGATTTAAATTTTACTTATTTTACTTCCTTGTTAAATGTTACGACTGACCTTTTTAACGCATGCTACAAGAAATGAGCAGTGGCTTTTTTAAAAGCACGATTTTTAAAATTGTTGGAATTACCTTTTAATAAACACTAGCTACTGATTTAAAAAAAAACAACAATATACTAATCATATTTTTTAATAAAAAAATTAAAGCAACAAAACAACAACAAAATTTGTATACATGACATCTCAGAGACAAAATTTTTAACAGGGCTTAAATTTCCACATATCATGACGTAATTCTGACGTAGAAAAACATATTTTCGACAGTAAAATGGTCTCAATAAATTTAAGCTGAAACATTTTTTTTAAAAACTGTAGCATTAAGTTTTGCTAGTTTAAGGTACATACTAGCCAAATAGGAGTTTCGTTATTTAAGTAACACTACAATGTTCTTTACTAACCATCTGTGCAAGTGTATTTAGCAAAGCCAATCTCACAGCCCAGGTCACAGAATCCGTTCGTACTGTTGCAAGTTTGATTGACACAGTGGGAGCTGCAATTGTTGAGACAATCTACGCCCCATCGTAAGGACGGGCAAGCTAAGAATATAAGATAATTCTTTGATAATTAGTTGAACGAAATTTTGGACACTCGGTTTTAATACATAGAAAATGTGTGCTTTAATATTTCAAAAGCAAATAGAGCGATAACTTATCTTTACAAATGCATACTAGTTACACGTAAATACAAACGCAAATTAAAAAAATAATAAATACATACAGCCAGAACTTAAACTTTGCAAATAAAGACATCAGTTAATTTATATTTTTAGCAAAATAACAAATTCAATCTTTCATGTTGCTTCTAATGAGTAATTGGGTTGTCTAAAACAGTGCTTCTCAAACTGTTGGTCCGCGGACCGGTGCCGATCCGTGGCCATACGCCTCCGGTCCGCAGAAGTTATCAAAAAAGGACAGGAAAAATTGTCAGTGCAGGGAAAATAGTGCACCAGTCCCTGTTGCAATGGAAAAAATTCCTAAAAGTTTGAGAAGCACTGGTCTAAAAGATGCTGATGTATCACCAGTATTGCAAAAGAGTTATAAAACCAAGGCACATTTTGGCCTTATAAAGAAACAATCGAATCTCTCTATTGGACTGTACCAACACGACGTTTGATTCTACTTACGGGTGAGACAATCTTCTCCATAGAAACCAGCAGCACAACCCGATGGACATCCTCCAGTAGCCACATAACACGTCTCAGTTTTATTCTCACAGTTACACGACTTGTTGCACTCCAGGTCGTAGAAATTGTAGTCACATTCAGTCTCTTGTTGTCAGTATTCATTGACGGTGTAATGAAGAAATTGTTTGAAAGAAAGAAGATTGAAAACTTGAAAAAAATCGATTATCAAGTTTATGATTAAAATCATAGCTATTGAACTCTGAGCATTGATAATCTTCACAGGTTTGTTAAATCTTTAACAAAATATGTTAAAATTGTGATAGCTAAAACAGCTTTAAGACGCCTTTTACACCACTCTTTCAAACCATCCGCCCTACCACTCTAAAAATGTTTAGCATGGACCAAACGGTTAAAAATATCTTAATGCGCAGTTACGTTTGAGGTTCATATTTTTTCGAAACATAAAGTTATGAATACCATTGATCGGAAAATGTTAGATATCTGTTTGTAATACGTTAGTCATTTTGTTCACAGTAACTCTACTTTCTTGTAGTAGGTTAGTCATTTTTTCCACAGTAACTCTACTTCCTTGTACTTGGTTAGTCACTTTTTCCACAGTAACTCTACTTCCCTGTACTTGGTTAGCCACTTTTTCCACAGTAACTCTACTTCCTTGAACTAGTTTAGTCTTCATTAAGTCCCATACACATCTACGAGGTATTTTACATTGAATTTAGTTGCAGCTCACACGTTATATTAATATAGAGTTACTACATAAAAACGTGTCTGCTCCGAAGAATATTAAGTTTCTTTTTGCTCCACACATCTCAAATTCAGAATATATTATCTCCACACATGTCTACATGGTGCACACATATTTTCTGTATTAATTTAACATATTATGACAACACGACATCACTTACCTCCGTACATCTCCACTTCACACAGTGTGAGAATCTTGTTACTTGCACTAGTGAATATTTTCACAAAGGCAACATTCTGTGGCGACGAGATCGCCGTATACACAGCTGCTGAGCTTTGAAAGGTGTAATCAAACACAGAGGAATTACTCATGTTGAAACTTGAGAGGATAAAACCTACGAGACGATCCTGGCCTGAAATTTATTTAATATTTTGTAAACAAATTGATTTTACCCATTCATATTTTCTATTGTTTTTTTAAACTCTAACTCTTCATCGTTGTAACAATCATTTTAATCGGCTTCTTCTTTATCCACCTCTTCCCCCCCACCTAGAAAGTCAACTGCTAGAGTATCTAGGCAATAGTTTATTCTTTAAGCTATAGACTTTATTAGTATATGAATTATCACTTAATTAGTTCGTGGAACAGCCAAAACTCTCTCACACTAATTCTCCACGGTAATGTTTCTACGCAGTGAAGTTATAAAATAATAGTTTGATTAATTGAAAAATTATGATGTTCAAGTTTCCCCTAATCTGTAAGTGACTTAAAAAAATTATAATTTCGTATCTTAAAATATTAAGTTACTCTTTAAAAATGAACGAATTTGCTTGCAAAACTTACTCGAGTCTCGATTGTATATGACGTATTTGTGAATGCGCTGTATCATGCTGAACGTGACAGTCCAAGTTGACGAGGGATCATTAGTGCCTGTGTGCGTACAGCTGCCAGATGAGAACTGCCAATCTATGTTACCATCAACGGCGTTGGACGCTCTAGACGTCTGGTCATTTGAGTAACTGCTAGACTGCATCGCACTTTGCTTCAACGCAACGTTTCGACCTAAATAGGATGTTCTATATAATGTTAAATGAGTGCAATGTCTTTAGAAATTAAAAATAAAATATTTCTGTCATTAGTGTGTGAAATAGATATAATTTAATACAATTTTTCGACTTATCATGACATACTTTGGGCTTTGGGATTAGTTAGGATATGAAGACGACTAACTTCTAATTGCATTTTAAAAGTTAAATAGATTTTGTTCCCGTTCATATTAAGATTTAGGACAAAAGAAAAAAATACCTTACCACCACTGATGTAAAGAGAGCAAAGGGAGCCAACTCCAGCCCCAATTAAAGTAACTTGACGGGTGATCACACTTGAATCACAGAATTCATCGACCGTCCTTTGGTCAAAGAAATTGAAATAATTCCTCTTGCAGCCAAGCCACCCACTCTCAGAACCATTGAACAGTATCGTCACATCGTTTCTTAACTCTGCGTGGCATTAAAGTAATTTATCATTTTAAATGATTTACAACGTCCTTCCATTGTGTTAAATACGAAGGTATTAAATATTATTTGATAAAGTAGTGATTACTAAATTGGATGAATTTAGTTTAAGTAATTTAAAGAACATTTTAAAAATCATTTTGTTTCATTCATTTTTCCACCGTTGCTCACAGTGTATACTTAAATATGTAAACATTTGAAAAGTTCATCTGTTTAGACGAATTGGACAAAAAAAACTAGAATTTGAAAAATTTAAAAGTATAACAAATTAAAAAAAAACATTCTCGAACCAGACTGTTTAACAGTGAATCTTATCCACGTCACCAAGATGCTCGAGTCAAAGGTCACAGTGATATTACTTGTAGAGCCTGTCAAACATGTGTTGTCATCACGATCCTTGATGAGTGATGTGTTGGAAGGTATTGTTTTGGTTTTATCCATTGAAAGCAGGTCTTCTAGAATTAAAAAATATTTAAAAAATAAAAAATAAAAAAACTTTTTAAAAGGTAAATTCATGTATTCTACAGTTATATGTAGTAACATACATTATCCGACACAACAAAAAATTGCCCGTGACAAAGAATATTTAGTTGGTTAATGAAATGTTTCAACCTTGAGATTTCAGTTAAAATATAAAATATCATTTGTAAACTTTACCGAAATGAAATCAATGGATAAGCTAAAAAATTGAAACATTATATTTACTTTTTTGCAATTTTTTGGCGTTAATTAGAGTAATATTTCTATCATTTAAAATTATCTTTCATTTAAAAATTCATCTGTTCTAAATATGTGAATAGAATTATCTATTTTTACACGCGTTTATTTAAGTCACAATGTTTGTATGTAGTATCCTTCCTTCAAATCTTGAAACGTAAAATTAAACCACTTCTGATGAACCTAGAGATCTCAAAATTTTACCACAGATAGATCTTGGATGACAATGCATTGTATCAAAATTTCAGATCGATCGAATATACCGTAATGAAATTAATCAATTTTTAGTTTATCTCTATTTATCACTATTTTTTTAGAATGTATAGTCGTCTGCTAGGGTTTACCTCCACGGCTCACTGGTTTCACTCTAGCCCTCGTAAATTCCCGTGTTTACATCAAGGACAGGGGAAATCAGCGCGTTTCAGTCTGTAAATGTTTGTAAATAAAAGCGTGTCCTTTTTTTAAAAAAAAGATTTTTTTACATTTTACTTATTGTGTTTAAACTTACGGTATTGACAGGCCGGGCCGAACCATCCACTTGCACAACTTGATCTGTTCTGACACGCGCCATTACTGTCACAATCATTGTTGCTACAATGACATTTATACTGACATGCATTGCCAAACCAGCCAGTTGTGCAAGCTAAAAAATATTTTTAAATGTAAAAATTATATATATATATATATATATATATAAATATATAATATATATATATATATATATATATATATATTTATGTTAATAAAATAAATATTTAATTTATGTTATATTCTAATCATTATTTATATTGTAGTAATTGAAAAAAAGAGTTCATACCTGACTGCACTCCAAATATTGGAATTAAGCAAAGTATAAAACATATTTTAAGAAGATTTACTATCATATTCCTAGTTCTCTTAGAAATTTAGCTCTGTAAACGATTTTTCAGAAAATTTTGATCCTTAATGACAACCTTATTTAAAACAAGTATTTTAAAAAATAAATAAAATTTGAACTTTTAAATCGTTAAAATTTAAAATTCTAATATAATAAAGAGCTCAACATAAAATTTGATAGGTTAGTAAATTTTTTCTATCTATATAAATGCTTCTAATATCTGCAAGTACTTCTGAAGTACAAGCTCCTACTGAAATTTCCTTTTTGTCGTTGCAATTAAATTACAGGTAAAATAATTGAAGACTTGTTTTTTACCTTCTAATATTCCCCTCTATAATGGATTTGTTTATTTCCAATTACCTTCCGGGTTTTAACAGTTCTCAGTTTAAAATTTTCAGTGTATAAAAGCTGAAAGATTTAAATTTTAAATTTAAAAAATTGTTTTTAAAACAAGAATAAATAAAAGAATCCATAGAAAAGTTCTTGCAGTGCAACTATTCAGCCATTCACTTTAACTTCCTGTTGAATGAGCTAACTAAAGTCTAAATAAGACACTCGGTAAATCCAAACTAACTGCTACACTTGGGTGGAACCGGAGGAAGGGAATTTATTCTAAAGATCAACAGCTGAATCTCTAAACAATAAAAATGTTTGGCTAATAATAATAAACAATTTTTTAAAATAATTTTCTGGCGGTGGTAGAACTAAATGTACGTTAGTCTATACAGTGATGAAAAAAATTTGCGTCCATTTGATGTGTAATATCTAAATCCTATCAATATACGGATCTTTGTTACATTTTTATAATACTTAAAAACACATTGGTATTTTGTAATAGTGACACAAACAGGATATTGAGATGTCGGGAAAGAAATAAAAAACCAATCAAATATGTCAAGTATAATTTGATATGTAAGAGAAATTCAAAAATTGATAATTTACAACAGTATATTTAATAGTTAACGATAACAGAAATTAACCAAGATGTTTTGATGTTCAATATTTTTTTAATATTTTGATTAAAACAGCTGTTTGACATATTAATTAATGACTTACACTCAGCAACAAACTACATTTATTTATTAAAATCGGTTTCTAAAAGATAAATTCCAATCATAGTATAAACTTTGTTTAAAAAAATGGGAGACTTCTGTATATTCATTTCATATCATAACTTAATGGTTATTTTTATTCCCGATAACGCAATGCATTTAAATTCAACGTGAGCAAAAGTCAACGCAATTTTGAGCATTTTCATGTATGTATTAATCAAAAAGTTATGTCCGCCGACATTTTGTGTTTCGACGCCTGTTTGGGAAGGTCAATTGACTGAAATAAATAATTCTATATTTAGGTAAGGGAAAACTGTCACACAGTCTGACCTCGCTATGTCGAACTCAAAGGGACAGGGAAAAAATTCGACTTTAGAATTTTCGAGCTAGGGAACATGGCGTAAAAGGCGCAGAATTAGGCTGGGACATAAAAATTCATTCGATATAGGGAGTTTTTCAACTTATGGAAGTTCGACTTAGCGAGGTCTGACTGTATTTCCCTTTTTTCGTTACTTTAAGTGGTTGAGGTTGAACATAAGAAAGTAGTGCGACGTTTCGCCGTCGGAGATCAAATTTTCGGAATACACCAATATCATGTAAGGAAAGGTCAATAGGCTAGGCAGGACAAGCAATTCACATGCCATAATGTCTCAATACGTCCATGAATGTGTATTTCTGTTGCTGTTAAATGTCTACTTCGTAATATATGTATACATGGAATGTGAGACCAAAAAAAAACCCAGTAAACAAAGCTTTAGACTTTTAATAGTTATTTTTTAAAATAAAATATATGTAAAATATATTGAAAAACAAATATGTCAGAAATCTTTGCGTAATTGTGCTAAAAAATCAAATTTCAATGCGATCGGTTCAATACAATAATATTTAAAACGCTTATATAAAAAGCGATATTAAGGGCCCTGGTCCTGGCCGAAAATAAGTGTTAACAACTTATCAAATTTCAAGGGCGTTAAGTTTAATAAAGCAATAGTTATTAGGCTAATATAACTTTATAAAAACAAATAAACAACAAAGAATAAATGGCCCCGATGTTCCAAATGGTGCAAGATGTAAATTTCAAAATCTCTTGATATGGAAATCTGGGTCATGATAGACCAGTGTGTTAATATACTTCAAGATCGTGTAAAATCAAATGGGGAAAGCCATCATAAAAGTTTACAACAACAAATCAATTTAGGCCCCCGGCAAAAATTGAATCGACGCCGTACTTTCACGTCACAGTGTATTTTAATTTAAGTCAAGATCAATCCGTTAAACCAGTTATTTTTTTATATTACAGGAAAAAACTATATTTTGGTCCCCAAGGCCCCATAAGTGTTTAATTTTAATACTCATTATACTAAAATCACTAAAAACTTATCTTGAATGTATTCAACAAGTTCCCAAAATTTCAAAACGAACAAAAAGGGTGTGGGGGCGGTGGTCTAGCGGTAGCGCGCTGGGCTGTCGGACCGAGGCCCTGGAGATTCGCAGTATCAAGCACCGGTGCTGGCAAGTCCCCTGAGCTCACCCAGCCCAAAATATACACACGACATCATCTGCGGAAAGCAAAGGCGGCTGGGCGTTGTGCTAGCCACACAATCCCTTGCCGTAAGCTGTGGCAACGGATGCAAGATGAAAAGTTTGAACCATTACCATCCTATATAATAAAAGGCAATTTTTTGTCCTTTCTGTCCGTTCTGTCCGGTCATCTATAGCGATTGGTGCCTCAAACACATATGACTCATGCAGCCAATCATATTGAACACGTTTACGCCATTTACGCGGACGTTCAAAACGAGTTATTTTTGGAGCAGTATTTCTTCCAAGACTTTATTTTGAGTTATTTATAGCAAAAAGCTCTGTTTTACGAGCTATTTATTTTAAACTATAATGAAAAGTATTTTTGACGCGATGCACATGTAATGCCGGTCGAGACGGCTCTTGGAGGGGAGTTACAACATGCAACCGAACTTTTGCGGAACGTCCTAGGACGGGATTTGTGCTCGTCTGGATCATAATGTGTCAAGAAGGAATGGACATTAGGTGTTTATTAACCTATAGTATTTCAATATAAGCTATCAAGTTTTTATATAACAAGTCTGGTCAAGATCAATCAGTTTACACAGGAGCTAACGCTTAAACAATTTTTACATATCTCATATAAATAAAAATACAATTAAAGGGGAAAAAAACAAACAGTATAAGCCACCCGGGGCCCCATGAGTCCATGAGTGTTAAACTATAATAATAATAAATAGAAACAGAATATAAAAAAGGCTGTTACCATCCCGAGGGTGTACAAAACAAATCTGCAAAATTTTCATGGTGAACGGGTAAATAGTGCTGAAGGCTATAAAGGACATACACACACACACAAACACACACACACAAACTAAACATATTATAAATTTGACATTAAATTTTCCAATAATATTGCTATAGGTAAAACAAAATTTAAGAGATAAAAAAATGAGGCTCCATCAATTTTGAACTGTGATGTTGAAATCAATGTTATTATTATTTTAAAATTGTTAAGTAAATAAATGTTGGGCCTAGAATATCCTGAACAATCTTGCACAAATATAAAAGAATATCAAATATGTCAAAATGTCATAGGCGTTCTCCCTGACTCACACATTAACTTATTATAGCGATAAATAACAGAAAAAATCAACATTTACATATCAGTAGAAAAATGTTTAGTGAAAATAATTTAAAACATTTTTTATTTAAACTGTTTAGAACGTCACAAAAATTTAAACATTTTTTAAAAGCTTTTTGGCTCATAAGTTTATAGTCGCTAGAGTTTTTCTTTTAAATAAACATGTTCCTTATACAAATTAATCATAATTTATAAACAGAGTGCTATGTTAAGTAGAAAAATAAAATATGAAAAACAATTTTATAGACAGTTCCCAAATAAATAAGTAACTATTGCTTTAGTTTATAATATTCCGTTGATCAAAGTCCTAAAAAGTTATCGCAGCACTTTACATATGTTTTAATGAAACCTTTTAAACATAAAATTTGAATTTCTGTTTCCCTTGTGTGGGTTTCTTAGATAATTACCATCTACTTTCCCTTTTGAGTTGCAAAGCGTTTACCACAATTCAGATTGAACTAAAAAAACTAAAACATTAAAAATCTGAACTACTAAATAATGAAACATATCGCAGACAAGGAAAATGCATTGAAAAAGACTATCACATTTATTATTAAGAAAGCAACAAACAAAACTTCCATTTTAAAATCGTACATTAAACGGGAATAATTTTTAAAAAAAAATTAAAAAAGAAACAAAATTATCAATTAAAAGAATATATCTGAATGAAAGAAAAAACAATGCTGGAGAAAGAATTCATGAGGCATATACTAATCACAAGGTTTAGGGGCTATAATAAAAATGTATGGTATTAATTTAACATGATCAGAATTTTAAGGTGTCTGAATTTCAATTCTGTCTTTTAAAATCTAAACCTTAAACGACACAGATGGCCTAAATGTTTCCTTCACCCTGAATTTTTTGGACGTCTCGATGTATCTGTCGAGAGTCTGATAAACCAGATGGTATTGATCCTGTTGAGACAAGAGAACATATTTTAAAAAATAAGTTAGGTAAGTTTTAAATAAAATGAAAAGAGAAAGGTTTTTCGAGAAAAGAAGTGTTGATTTCTATTACAAGATATGGTATATAAAGTTTCTTTTATCTTCCGCCTTTTGTCTTCGGGAAACAGAATTTGTTCGTTTGGAGAAAGTGTTCGTTCGTGCATCTCTATACTGGACCAGTCTCTCCAGACATCTATATCCTGGGTCAGTCTCTCCAGACATCTATATACTTGGCCAGTCTCTCCAGACATCTCTATTCTGTTCCAGTCTCTCCAGACATCTCTATTCTGGGCCAGACTCTCTAGACATTTCTATTCTGTTCCAGTCTCTCCATACATCTCTATTCTTGGCCAGTCTCTCCAGACATCTCTATTCTGGGCAGTTTCTCCAGACATCTCTATTCTGTTCCAGACTCTCCAGACATCTCTATTCTGGGCCAGCCTCTCTAGACATTTCTATTCTGGGCCAGTCTCTCCAGACATCTCTATTTTTGGCAAGGCTCTCCTGGCATCTCTAACTTGGTCCATTTTATCCTGGCATCTCTAACTTGGGCCATTTTCTCCTCGCATCTCTAACTTGGGCCATTTTCTCCTGGCATCTCTAACTTGGGCCATTTTCTCCTGGTATCTCTATCCTTTGCAAGTCTATCCAGACATGTTTGTCCTTGACGAGTCTCTTAATCCTCCTCCAGATAAAGGCGAGTTTCCTGATGTCTGCTTTTACGTCTCAACACCAAGTATATCTTGATGGGCCTCTTCGCCATTTTTAAAATATAAAAGTTAAAAGAAAATTAATAGATGCTATGTGAATTTAGTTAACTCAGAATCTATTTAGTGAATTTTTCAAAAATGAATTATTTCAATAAAAATGTTTAACCACTGTACGGGTTGAGCTTATCTTAAATATGTTGCACTCACTAAGGTGGGGATGACCTCTGACCTAATGGATTTGACAGCTCCAACAACAAGTGGCACAGATACACATAGGTCATTGTCCAGTCTGTCTAGTAGTGAGATTAGGACACAGGCAAGTCCACTGTACATGGCACCATTTCTGTTAGGTAGTTCCAGAATTACATAATAGCTGGGAGTAATTTCATACTTACAATTTCAAACGAATTAGGTTTATTGATCAAACGAGGAATATTTGTTTATTACTTTAATCTCGTTCAAATTTGCGTCCAACAAAGATGTAAAAAAATATCCACCAATCAACTCAATTGATATTTTTAGGTAATAGAAGCATGAGACAAATCTTTGATATAAAATGTCCTATTTCAAAATTTAATTTTTAACAGCAATTATTTATAATCCTTTTCTGTTTAAAGATGAGCCAGCTTGTTCAATATCTTACCTGCAAAGAAACGCAACCTTTCCATTTTGTCTTGACATTATCCCCCTTGCCAGTAAAATAGTTGTCAGTAGACTGTTTGGGTCGTCTTCACTTATGAAGCAGTGTAAAGTGATCAAATTATGGATTTTGGATTCCTAAAATGTGAAAAAAATTGGGAACACAAATTCGAACACATAACAGATGATCAGTTAGTTCCACATAAAAATGTATGTTAGTTTTTTTAATGCCATCACTCAATAATAAAGTCTATTATCGTTAACTTCTTTTTGGAGTAGTTGCTAGCTACGACGACAAGACCTACTTGCAAATCTTCACTACTTCCAGTCTGGTTCAACGTGACTATGACGTGTTGTTCTACACACGTTTCCTTCCTTTCGGTTGTCACGGACTCAATTATAAACGGTGGATATGCAGGTTCGGCATGGATATTTATGGGCAAATAACTATCGAAGGTCTGAAAAAAATATTTAAGTAGCTTTTTGAGACAAACGGAAAGATTTCCAAGAGTCATATACTTTTTCAATTGTTTTTTTTTAAACAAAAGAATACCAATATTTGCTCAAAAAAGCAAACATTATTTAAAAAATGATGTACATCAAACATTACATTAAAAAACTATAGGGCTACATTAAAATCATTCATAAAGACCTCATTTTCCGAGTCTTCAAGCTCAAAGGCCACCACTACTTCGACATCGTACTCGGTCACCAGTCGCCAAAAATCAATAACAGTTGATGTCTGTGGTATCTGCGCTAAAATAAACTTGTCTACCTCGTTGAAACTCTGAAATCAGTTCATATTTTTTTGCATGTATTTAAAAAAACAGAAACAAATACGTTACAAGAACTAACCAAGTGTAATATATTTTTTACATTTTATATAAAGAATGGAGCAGCTAACATTAGGCTAATATGGTTTACAGTTATTACGAGCTTAAGGGTTTACAGCAAACGCTAGTATTACATGGTTTAATGCTAACACTAGCCTAACAAGTCTGTCAGCTAACACTAGACTAACATGACTTATATCAGTGGTTCGCGACCAACAACTTAGGTTTTCTTTGGGTCGCCAACTGTCGATAAAAAATATTCACTATTTGAAATTTGCTCTGCTAACTTCGTACTCTTGCATACAAATGCTTTAACACTAATCCCAAATAGAGAAATTATAAGATGATTAGTATAAAGATCTATAAGTATAGTCTATTAATCTATTTTCAACAGCTAGCGTGCCGAAACAATATTTAACTGATAACTGTCACTAGTTCTTCAAAGTATCATTTGCGATTGTTCACTAACTGGACCATATGCCCCGATGCATACTAATCAAAAGGGCGTCAGTGGTTTGTTAATCAGGGTGTTCAGTTGGCGTGTGCGTTTATTATAGGGTTTCTCCTTTCTAAAACCGGAAAAAGTCATAGCTCTATGAGTATGTTCTATTTTTAGATTACATCTTAGCGGAACAATGTTTTGAAGCATAAATACAGTCGAATAACTATGTTCTGAAAAATGTTAGCATAGTAAAATTACGAAACTGTTTTTTTGTTTCCTTTTTAAAGTCCAATAAGCTGTCTTAAATTAACGAAGCACTAACAAGTAGCTGATAAGATACATCCTTCTCAATATACATACATTTACATATTGACTCGTACTCGTATCTTTTATTAAATTTTCATGAAATGTGTCCTTTAAAAAGATATATATAGCCACAATAGTTCTATTAGACTTCCGGTTAATTATGACAAAGCCTATTGCTATCAGTTGTTTCTTCCTGTCCAGCAGTGTCCTTAGCAATCATGGGATTCCTGCGTGCGTTTGTCATTGTCACTTGACTCTTAACAATTCACAATTTATTTGCTCGAGACCACCACGTGACCGTGTGGGTAGTGTCTGTCCCTAGTCTGGCGTTTGCGATGCAGCCATGTGATCGGCGCCTATCTTATAATAATTTTAGTCTTATTGAACACGTTATACAGGGAGCATCTTGAGGTTGTGGATTATTTGTGATTAAACAAATATGGTAATTACTATTTTCACATTTAATTCATTTCCTTGGTTTTTTTTTAAATATTCATATTAGCTTGGTGTAAAATTATTTTAAAATTTCGATTATTCTATCAACAGAAATCGAAAAAACCGTAAATATTCAGAAGAATATCTGATATTCAGCTTTACTAACTTGACTTGCAATGGAATAGAGAAGCCACACAACGTACTGTGCAAAGTTGTTCTCAGTTGCGAGTCTATGAGACCTTCAAAACTCAAACGTCACTTAGAGACGACTCATTCACAGCACGCTAAAAAACGGTTTGAAGTTCTTTCATTGGCACAAAATTGTTTGCAAATACCAGAGACTTGATTGAATAGGAATTTTTCAGGAAACGAGCACAGCATTTGTGCAAGCGTCATATGAAGTTTCATTTGAAATTGCCAAGCTAAAAAAAAACTCACACAATTGGAGAAAAGCTCATCAAACACTGCCTGTTGAAGATGGTGAAATTAATTCTTGGGGATTCCAGTGAAGCAAAGATGCAGCGAATATCTCTGTCTAATAATACTATTCAGCGGCGTATATCAGAAATGTCTGTAGAAATTAAAGAGCAGATTTTGTATGAAATCAAGATTTCTTCATTGTTTTCTTTTCAAGTTGATGAATCAACATATGTAAGCTCGTGATCTCAGTTGCTTGTCTTCGTGAAGTGTATCGATTCAGATGATATCAAAGAAGAGTTCATATTTTATAGTGGACTTGAAACTACTGCAAAAAGTGAAGATTTTATGGAAAAGATAAACACGTTTTTTGAGACTGGAGGATTAAATTTGGAAAAGTCTGTGGGGTTTTTACGGATGGTGCACGATGTATGGTTGGATCTAAATCAGGCTTCCAGAAAAGAAAATAACTATCTCGGCAAGATAGGAGAATTCACTACATGATTCACAGGCATATACGTGGCAGTAAGTCTTTGCCAAATCCCATGCAAGAGGTATTTAATTATTTGATAAAAGTTGTAAATTACGTCAGTACTGGAGCGCTTATAACTCTTCTTTTTAAAGAAATATGCAAAGACATGGATTCTCATCACGGGGTTCTTCTATTCTATACTGCAGTACGCTGGTTGTCAAATGGAAATGTTGTGAATAACGTTTTTTTTAATTGAAAGATGATATCAGGATGGTTCTGGAAGTGCGGGCAAACATGACCTTCTAGCATACTTAAACGAAGAAAATGTATTGAAAAGATTAGCATATCTATATATATTCGAACAACTTGTTTCCAAGCAGCAAAACTGGCGAAGACAAAAATTAATATTGGCAACATTGCTAAGTTTAAAAACCTCTCCAGTAAGGTAGATGAAATCTGAATGTGAATTAAATGACATTGTGAAAGAGATGGTAAATTACAAGAGGAATTATTGGATTAGCCAAATGATTCCTCGGCACTTAACTTGTTTAGTTTAAAAGTTGCTCACACAATGTTGGTGTAGTATGTATAATTTATACCCAAATGTGACGATGCTTTCCTTTCGAGTTTTAGTTCTATGTCTCTCTCTCTCTCTCTCTCTATATATATATATATATATATATATATATATATATATATATATATATATGTCTCTATGAGAGTGGATCTTCAACTCTTTCTCATTTAAAAACAAAAGTGTAACATATATTAAATGTTGAGAATGACATGAGGTTGGCGTTAACAAAAACTCACCCGAGAATTTGGAAGGTGGTTAATGACATTCAATTTCAACCATAACATTAAATGAATTATTAATCATAATATAAATATAAATAAAATTCTAAAAACAACTCTTTTGTAAAAACTTTATTGAAAATGATTTATTTAAATTTTAAGAGGGGTGGCTAGTCTCATGGGTTTTATAAAAAGGGGTCGGCACTCAAAAATGTTTAGGAACCACTGGCTTATAGCTTACAACTTGACTAGCCTAATAGCTTAAAACCTACACTAGTCTCACGTGGCTTAAAGCTATCCTTTGTCTGACATGTCTTACAGCTAAAACTAGCCAACACTGGCTTAAGGCTAACACTAGCCTAACCAGGCTTACAGCGAACGTTATTCTAACATGGCTTAAAGCTAAAACTAGCCTAATATTGGTTACAGCTAACGATAGTCTTACAAGGCTTACAGTTACCACCAGCATAATATGGCTTACAGCTGACACTAGCCTGACATGGCTTACAGCTAATACTAGTCAAATTTGGCTTACAGCTAACATTAGTATCACATTGTTTACAGCTTACATTAGCCTAAAAAGGCTTAAAGCTAACAGTAGCCTTATATGACTTAGTGCTAACACACGGAAGTAAATTTGACAAGCCGAATTACACTTTTTTTTATTTAATACAAAAAGAGCTGTACAATTTTGGCATGAGGCAAACAACAACTGACCTATTATGAAGTGCGGGAATAGAGGGGCGCTTCTATTGAGTATTAATTTTTGGGAGATATAACGCAAATAAATTCATCAAAGAGTAAGTTGTCATTGCCTGGTCAGCAGTGTATTCGAATGAAAGTTTAATGAAGTCATTAAAAAATTAAGACACTTTTATGAAAGTCTTTAGAGTGGTTTTTTGCATTATATCTCTGCCAAATTTATTTATTAAATCTAGTTTCACTTTTACTTACTGAAACTAATACAGAATTCATGCCATCTACCGTATGTTTAGTGCCACACACCATGACTGCTCTATTCGATTCACCTTGATTGGAAAAAAAAAGAAATCACATTTAAAAAACAAAACTTTGCAAAGACTTAAATCTGTGTAAAATATTTAGGAATAGAGGTATAGAAACATGTTCTCTTTAATGCCCTGAGCCGTGGTAAACAGAACAAAGGAGACAAATACAGAAGAAAAGAGACAAAGAAAGTCCATAATTTATTTGCATAAACTTTAAATTCAAAAGCCAGTACTCCAAAACATAAGCTGGGGAATACTGGGGATATATGTATAATACCATTTGCGAGAATATAGCTGATGTTTGTCGGATTTCCTGAATAATAATCCACTTGAAAAGTAGTGGCGTCAGCTCCAGTTCAATTATTAAAGGAATAACAACTTGACTAAAGCATTTCATAGACGTTGTTTTATCCAATAACACAATCAGGACACAGACAATATCAACGCGGAATAACTATATAACAATGATTGATGTTTAAACTAGAGTATTGTGCTATGGAGGTATTGCAATTTATAGTATTTGATAAAAAGACTATTGCTGCAAAAGTTATAATAAGCAGATAGTACGGGGTGGGTCGGGTGGTCGACTGTGGACTCAGATAGAAGGTGGACGATTTGTTCAGCAGCGGATATATAATTTTAATAGAAGACTGTAAATGTCTTGAGGACAATAGTATTTAATTAGTGTTCTTGTCTTGTCATTTGAAGCGGGAAAATTTGTACACGGGTATGCGAAGTTTAATACAAGCTGTTCACTATACAATTATACATTCATACACGATTTATTTTAATAATTCAACTACTTTGCCTCCACAAATTAAGCATTGTTTTGTCTATTTAATTGTCTACCTTTGCCGACTCAATGGGGACTATTGCTATGTACGAACTATCAACAACTCATTTCATAAAACGTAGATGTCACTTTAGTTTAAAAGAATGCACATTCATGTTTTGTTATACAACATGCTTTTTTATCGGAAATAATGAATATTAGATACATGGACATATAAATAAAACTCTAGATATCTTCTTTGCTTGGTTAGATTGATCTATGAAACAAATGTGAACACCATTTAGCTTACGTGGCTACCAAGCTGAAAATATCTCCTTACCTTGAATTTCGACACACTTTTCAGAAATGACGGCATACGCATGTTCAATAGTCGAGGCTTTCTCAGCTGCATCTTGAATAACGGAGCACACAGCCTAGCACACAGACAAAACATGAAGCTAAAAGCCTTATCAACTTTTAAAGTTTAGGCCTACATTTAACTCATTAAATTAAATTTTATTATTTTCATTTCAATTTATTTTTTTTTCATTATTTTTTTTTGAGTGGTTGGGATATTTTGATCTACTTTTTGCCTCTAAAATATTTTTTTTCTAAAGTAAAATAGTTCCTTTAATGTGTTCTACTTATAAAATAGTCACTGTAAGTAGTGTTCAGTCACATAATATCATAATGGCATAGACTTTACACTTCATTTTGAAAACAACTTATAAATTGCACAAGTTACTTGAAATTCCTTTTCCAAATGAGTTTTTCCCGTGTCGGACATCTTATCGAGTGCGTTCATTCGCTCCTTGATATCTGCAGCAGTTATTGTGGTTCCCATACACACAATCGCTACAAGTGCTGCCTGGTGTAAAAACTTGTACTGCTCCTGTGCATCAGGGATAACACAAAGAATTTAAAGTTTAGTTAAACCTTTAGAGAATTGCTTTGGTTTGCTGTAAGCTTAATACATTTACTTACCACTCTGCCCCACAAATATTTATACGAGTGTAGGAAATTATAAATCTGAAGCCTAGGCTTTATGGAGAGAAGAAATTTAGGTAATTTTAAAAAATATGAAGTGCTATTATTTAAGCAAAGATATTGTTTATTTGGGGGTGAAATGGCAGACAAATTGCAATCGAATTATATAGAAATATTAAATTTAATTTCTGTCATTTACATGAAAATAAAATCGGATGACCGATGGTAACATCAGTGATGCTTTCAACGAATGTGCATCTAAACTGAAATAATTCCTTTGTATGTACTTGCTGAGATCATTGGAATACAATGTAGGAAAGAGTATATTTGCTATCCTCAAAATACCTTTAGACTGATAACCTTTGACAAAGACACCAACATTGTTGGCTCTTTTATCGAAAGAGTAATAGGGTGCTACCAAACAAGTTTATGCAAAGTTAAATGTACTGACAACTGTCTGTATCATCATCATCCTGGCTTGTCTCAGCATGGCCGTGGTGGTGAAGAAGTCAACCTGCCCCGTCTCCTCGGCCTGCTTCATTACATTTCTTAAAGCTATGAACGTCCCTGTACGCCCCACACCAGCGCTGACAACAACAAAGTTACAGAAATATTGATTACAAATTGAAAAAGCAAAATATTAATGAAGCGGGAAAATAAACTAGAAACTTAGTTTCACAATTTTCTTTAAAACTTTTGAATATATTTGGATTCAAAATATACTTAAATTTGATTAATACAATTTATTTTTATAAAACTGACACTACTAGTAGATGTACGCCAACAGTCGTCCATGTAAAGTTACCTAAAAAAATATATATTCAATAATCGGGTTTCAAAGTTTAAAATTCTAAAATCCCTCGACAAACCTTCACTTTCACCAAGTTATATTACTATTTTAAAACGCCATTAAACATGAAACTTTAATTGATTATTCTTTTTTTTTAAAAAGCTAAACTTTCATGTAGCCACATTCAAATAAAAATGTGTATTTGTCATGTAGTGCACGCGTGTGTAAACATTTTTTGTTGGTATAGTTGTGTTAATTTCGTTGACCTTGGACAAAATGTATTTGTGATATTAATCAATATATCCGACACGCTGCGTAACATAAGCCAAATAATTGTTCATAAATATTTGCAAAGAAAAGGGGGAAAGAACGGACACAAACAGAGGCACCAAGAAATCAGAACAGCGTGAGTGAATGGTGGTTCAAAGCAGGAAGGGTATGGTAGCTCAACCGATGTGCAAATGTCTCGAGACCAACGATGGACAGGCAAGGGAAGATAGGGTTTGCCTGCGTCATGCTTGCTTTCATACGTATTGCTTTCTCTATATCTCTGGCGAATTAAATATATACATACATATATATATATATATCTATATATATATATAAATGAGTATTTATCACAGTCAATGACCTTAACTTAAACAACAAACATACTGACCTGCAGTGAACTACAACAGGTTTCAGATTGACATCATTAAAAACCCGTTGCTCAAACTCCACCAACCCCCACGGTGTTAGGGTTACGCCTTTGTCTGGCCAGGACGTGAAGTGGTATTGTGTTATCTCTTGTGGAGCATGGTCTGGCTGCAATACGACATCAGGAGACATAACAGTTACCAAAATATTTAAAGTAGGGATTCGATAATCAACGATTAATTAATTGATTAATTGCTAAAAATGTAATCAAATTAATTTGATCCAAAAAAATCGATTAAAATCTAACAAACTATTTCTTTTTCTTTCCAATTTCTTAAAAATTATATTTATACCCAATTTAAATAACATATAAATATATTTTTATTTAAAGGCTTGATTGCAGTCTCAACCGTATTTTGTCCTTATTTATTATACATACAGTAACAATGGTAAGTACTAACAAATCCTTCATTTTGTCATTAAGCTCAGTTTATATGTTAACGGATGCGTACCTTAATGAGCTGTACTCTACGAATCGTGTAGTCAGCAAATCCTTGAGTTGACATTAATCTGACCGTAATGTTTCCAAATACCAGACTACCTTCGTCTGGCCAGTACTTCTCGCACTTAATCTGAAGTTAATTTAACAAAACACAGATTTACGCATTCTATGATTTTTATTTGTATTTTTTACTAAAAAAATTGAGCATAGGTTAAGTTATCAAGCTTGTATTATTAACATTAAAATTTTTTGTGTGATTTGTAAAAATACTCTGACTTTACTGCATGCTAAACTTTAATACGTTTTGGTTAAGTATGTGTAGTTACAATATTTATTGCGTCAGCAAACCATAACTAAAGCTTTTACCTTGGAGTCTTCATTGAGATTCGTTAACATAACCACTTTCTGTACCTTCTGCTCCCACAACATGCGAACAAAGTCATTTACGATGGCTGCTTTGGGACCTTCAAAGTAATGTTACTGATAAATTGCGATAAAATTGCATACCATAACAATGATTTGGCTTTTAACCTAATTTCATGTTTATAAGACTTAAATTTCCTTGCCGATAAACTTATCATTGAAATTAATATTCACAGTTGCCTGGCTGTAAATGTGAAATATTGAATATCTAACAACAAGAAACTTTACAAATCATTTAATATTTTCCTAGATTTCTACGCTGTTTATTTTCATATTAAAGACAACGAAAAATGAAATATTAAGCAAAAACAAATAAAGGTATGTGTTTATTACAGCTGATGAAGTCTCCGCATCATAATCTAAAATAAAATAAGAAGACTGCTACAACATAACACAGATGCCACATTTCTAAGTCAACTAATATAACACTTTAGAAGTGCACTAACCTTGTGAAGCTATAAATGTTTCCCTATTTTTGTAACCCTGTGAAACAAATGTATTTTGTGTGAATGTAAAATTGACAATAAATATATGTTTTGTTTATTCTGATTTTGAAGGAATTTTTTGGAATGAAACGAAAATCAACCTATCACTAAAGCAGGGGTTGACGAACTTAATTGCCCGATACCCCAATATTATAGAATTTTATGGTGTCATAATCCCATAGGAGCAGATTTTAGCGGATTAGATAGGCTCCAAATGAGTCTGCATTACGCCCAAGAGTTCCCTTGTTACCCCAAGTGCGGTAATTTACCCCTGTTCGCCGACCCCTGCACTAAAGAGAAGAAACCTTAAAAATTTAGATTTGATAAGTGTTTTGTCTCCCCTCATCACAATTTTTTTTCATTACCCTCTGTAATAATACGCGGCCAATGCCAATGGTTAAACAGTCTGTTCGAGAGTAATAGGCAACGACTTTTTGGTGCAAGGCGTGTAAGGTACATGATTGGGTAGATAATGAAATGTCAAGTTTTTGGTTCAAGGCATGTAAAGTACATGATTGGGTATATAATGAAATGTTAAACTTTTTGGTGCAAGACATGTAAGGTACATGATTGGGTCGACAATGAAATGTGAAGCCAAATGATTAAATAGGTAACCGAAGTGTAAAAAAAAATAATGGGGTGAGACTGCAACCAGGCTTTTAACTGCGAACGTTTCGGAAAAGAGCCTTCCTCAACGAACAAATAGTACACAAATAAAACGAATATAACAAAATAATTTAAAAAAAACTTAGCTGTGGTGGAATCATATATCTACTGGACTAATTGGATTCCACCACAGCTAAGTTTTTTTTTAACTCTTTCGTTATATTCGTTTATTTGTGTACTATTTGTTCGTTGAGGAAGGCTCTTTGCCGAAACGTTCGCTGATGTGTTACGTCCTGTCAGGCTAACTAATACCCTGTTTATATGTAATACATTTACTAACCGAAGTGTAGCAGGTTGAGGGTGGTACACTACGCCGCCGTCAACTTAACGATAGCTAAACGTTAGTGGTATTTACTGCAGGGCCAGAAGTTGCAGAAAAAAACTGAAGATGTGAGTAAATCGAGGTAAACTGTTGTGCACCGCTTCATTGGATTATTTTGAGGATGACGTCTATCATTTAAAAGTCTTTTAAAAATTATATGACCTTAATTAAACTCTAGCCCTGTGATGCCGAAGCTGCAAAGGTCCAAAGTAGGAAAAATTAACCCATCTAAAACTTTTGAATTATCTATTCTTGGAATAAAACACACAGGTAGTTTCTGGTCAATTCAATGATCAGTATGGGAAATATCACTAGGAGACCTCCAACCATTTGGACATTGGGACGGTTGTCACAAATAGTGACTCGTTTGGAGTATGTCAGACGGTTGCTGATTGAATTTTACATGTAACAAGAAGATAGTCACAGCTTACCCTTACAAAGCGTATGCTAATTCACAGGAAGCATGAGAATCTTTCACAGCTTAGTCTTAGTTTAATGATGTTAATTAATTTGTAGATAAAGAATCTGTCAGAGACTAGGCTCAAGTTGCGTATCTATTTTACCAGCCCTCTTGAGAGACACATCAGGAAGTAAACTATTTTTTAACGAATACTACTTCAGATTTAATTCATATTTATATTATATGTAATACTGATAATGATTTTAAAGTGAATAGAAACATATAAAGGATAAGTAATTATATTTGTACCTCAACGAATGAAGCATTGATGTAATCTTCCTCGCCCTTGTCTTTGTTTACTTCCAAACGAACTCGAGAATGGTCATCTTTAAATGGGACATTAGAGTTAGTAATAAAGTTTTATTAGAGTTAGTAAGAAAGTTTTATTAGAGTTAGTAAGAAAATATAAATTAAACGTCATTCTTGTTTATCTAATTTAATAATCTACTTATTTTTAAACGTCAGTACGATAAATCTATCTTTATTATGAACAAAGTTTGGAACACAAACTAAGTCTAGGTAAATAACTCTGTACGATGAGCATTGAATCTCTGCTTTCTTTTTAGCTTTAGTCGTTTGATAAAATGTCCTTCATATAAGTTCATTTTTGTCTTTATTAAGGAAATCCTATACTGGTAGATATTAAAGACATGCAACTGAAGATGTGTCTTTTGTGATAAATTAATCAGTATAAAACTTCTTTATAGCTATAATGTTTACTAAGAGCATCTCAATAGTCCCTTTAAGATTTTTTTTTATGATTTATTGACATGTATATATCTCTAAAAATGTATTTTAACAATTAACTATGGTCAATAGAAAGTTGACATGGTACATAGAGATAAAATTACCTATGTACAATATAAACATCGCTCTATTCAATTTATTTGACACTGGAAGCTAAATGATAAAGGCAATTATGAAATGTGCAAATGTTATTGCTATGACCGTTAGTTTAAGAAATCATGTATGGACAGTACCCCCCCCCACCTCCACCAGTGATGGGGTTATAGCTAGTATCAATGGCTGCCTAAGGTCAGGTATCACACACAGGCTTTGTTTTCGTATTTTATGGTTTACAATATTTTTGGTTTTATTATTAGCTTTATCACTTTAGATCTTCGATAAAGACATTAGCAAAAAAAAATTTAAAAAATACGAACCAAGATATAAAATTTAAATATGGCTGCTTTTTTTTTCTTTTAACCGTAAGTTATTTGGATAATGTTTTAAAGTTTCTAAAGAGAACAGAGATAAACATAACTAATTCAAAAATAGATGCACGATTCATTACTGACTATTAACAAAAGTAACAGCATTAGTCTAAGCATTAAACCTAGATACACAAGGCGACTAAAGAGTAAAGTGGTTTAATACAAAAGCATTACATAATAACCTGGGAATAAAATGCTGAACTTTCTTATATTACACTAAGATAGACATTGGGGTAAAACACTTTTCTTGTTCCATTTGCTAGAACAAACCCATACAAATCACAGTTATTCACGCCTTGTATTCGCGCGTAGACCGGGTTGCCTGAAACCAGGTAGACCAAAACAAAAAAGAAATAAACTGTCAACGTTCAAATCTCGCATAAAAATGAACGACATTTAGCCGTATTGTGACAAGCGAATGATGAGTATTCAGTACTGAATGAGTATTCCGTAAAATGAATGAGTGTCTTTAACAGATAAGACAAAATGAAGAAACAAAATATCTATCATATTATAATATGGATGAATTAAATAATGCTGCGATGGAGGCTATCATGCCAAGAAAATGAGTTTGGGCCATAGTAGATTCATTATGGAAAAGCAACTGCAGAAAATATAATTAGGTTGCTAAATGACATACACGGTAAGAAATCTTTGTAGCGGTTTTTTTCTCTGTTCTCCAAGCTCAGACCGACATTGTGGGTCACGTTATTTGGATCAGGAATTTTCTGTGAGAAAATTTATAAAATGTATATTAAACTAAATATATTTATATTTTTTCTAAGCTTCTAGAGTAGCAGAAGATGAGTTAAAGTAGCTGTTGATTAATGATTTAAAACTGTTTTTTTAGGTTTAGATATTATATTTATGATGATATATGTAATATATGAATCACGGGAAATGTGATATCTTTGTGACTGTAATACTTAAAAAGTAATAAAAATAAAAGAGAAGTAGTTGCTAAAATGAAAGCAAAAACCATAAGAAAAAAAGGATTGGGGAAAGACTTGGAAGAAATAACATCTCATCAATAAGAAACGTTAGGTTATGCTCTAATGACTTTATATTTAAGAAACAAAAAAGTCTAAACACTACAAAAAAACTTAGATGAATTTATACAATGGAAAACTAATTGGAGTGTGTCTTTTACTCCAGATAATTTTATACTTTTGAGAGTGTCAAAGAGAAAAAAACAAATAAATGCAAACTATTCCGTTCATGGAAAAAACAAATCCAAACTAAATATGCGAAATACTCTAAGAAGTAATAATTAATGAGAAACTATCATGAAATCGCCATGTCAAAGAAAAGATTTTAAAAATATTAAATTGAAATTCAGGCTTCATAATACAAATATAATAATACTATTAAAGTAAAGTGCGACCATACTTTGTAAGGCCTGTAATAGAATATGCATCTTGTGCATTGAGGCCTTCAAGCAAATAAAACATAGATATACTAGAACAAATTCAAAAAACATCTTCTAATTTATTGATGGAGAATATCGAAAATTGACAAGAGTCACACCTTTAATTAAATCGTGAAATTTAGAAAAGCTAGACCTTATAAAGACAATTATCAAAGGAGAACGAATCTATAATAATATCATTCTTCCTTTGAAATACAGCACACCAAAGATAATAGAACACAACCATCAATTAAAGATCGGAATAAAAATTATTTTCCTGCTTTTTAGGAAACACCAGACATAAAATTTTACTTTTTGCTGTCTCCCATTCGGGTGTGGCATGAATTTCCTGCAAAAACCATAAAAAAACCAACACACTATCAACATTTAAAACTCTAATAAAAATGCAATAATATGTTTATATGTATCGAAATATTTTTCTATGCAGATGAAATGTCTGTACCAGATAAGGTAAGCTAAGATGAGATGTGATAGAATTCATATTGTGGTAGAGAAAACGTCACACAAGGGGATATAATTGTTATATATATATATATATATATATATATATATATATATATATATATATATATACAGAGAGAGAGAGAGAGAGAGAGAGAGAGAGAGGCGAGGAGGTGAAAGAAGAAATGACAGAAAACAACATTAAAAGAAAATTTTCAGAGAAAGTTTTAAGGTTTTTGAAATTTGATGTTCACTAAATCACTCTAACCAAAAACTGCTCCTCAAAAAAGTTGCTGTCATGTGATCTCAAAAACTCCTGCAACTGTGTGACGCCTATCAATGTTTCGTCACCAGTCACTGCGACATTAGCACTAGTCATAGGGTGGTCCAATGCCTCTGACATGTCCATCTGATCTGCGTCGTTAAAACATCAGTCAGTTATTTAGTCCATAGTTAAAGTGTTATCTTTTGTTTCAGACAATTATTGAAAGTATGATCTCATGTTTAAATTCATTATTTAAAAAAGTATTTATTGCAATCTCTTGTTTGATTGATTATTGAACGCATTGGCCCTCCTCTAATAAGTATTGACGGTCTTATCTCTTGTTATAATTCCTTTTTAAAAATATAACTGTTCAGTATTGAAAACAGTACCTCTTAATATAGTTCATAAAAGTGCATCTTTTAAAGTTGTGAATGTCATATAGTAAAGTAAAAGTAAAAGTTCCCTTTTCAGACCATTGGCCTATGGGGCAAGTGAAGCAGCGTTCACAATTTTAAATAGCAACGGTAGACGATGGGATTGTGTGGCTAGCACAATGCCCAGCCGCCTTTACTTCCACAACTGATATCGGTACCCACTAGGAGCTGGGTGAACTCAGGGACGCCCTTGGCCCCGGGAATGTTATATTCTTTATCATAAATTTTAAATCAACTATTTTCAAAATTTTGTTAAAAGAATCTTAAATATAATTGACAGCTGATAATTCTTGTTAAAACATGAAGGGATAAAAAAAGAATGAACAAATAAAGGACAATTGTTCACCTTTAAACCGATATGCATTTTTCTGCTGATATGCTGCTGAGTAAGACCGCAATTTTGAAAAAATAACCAATTGATTGGTCTTTTTGGATCTAAAAGAAAAGTTAAGTTATAGCTTTTAAATTTCCATAAACGAATTGAAATAAATGAATATGCCTCTCCCCCCTCCCCTCCCCAACAATAACACACAAAAATATTCAATTAAAACACAAACAACAAAACAAACATTATTATCAGAATCTTTTAATTTACCTTAAAGAAATATAATACATATGTCCTTCGCTCTTTCGGTTAATAATAAGAATAATAATAACGCCTTTTTCCAGTCCATGACGGACTATGGGGCATTTCAACAATATTTATGGGGACATAATTATGAGCTATAAAGTAATAAAAACTTGAGGACAAGAATTCGCTCATTTTACAGTGATTTAAAACTATTTCAATGATTGTCTTGATTCCACGTAATCAAATGTTTAGTAACAAACCTTTTTACAGCCATGCCAACAACTCCGCAAATTACAGCAGCAACAAACAGGAGACTAACGGCAACAGCTGCATCACACCAAGCACATTTTGAGGAAGACAATTATCAACGTTTTTAACTTTCAAATATACGCATTTTAAATGATAAATTGACATATGGTACTTGTCATAAGTATAAACCAAATTTCACTTAGAATTATAGTTCTAGCCTAGATATTAATTGTAATGCTACGCCAGACACAATATTAAATGCAAGATTTTTCAATCAAATGTCATCCGTCTTTATAAGGAATAACATACTTAGTCTTATTACGCCATCTAAATCGTTCAAGGTTAGTTCGGTCTTATACCAGGCTCGTCTAGTATCTCAAAACGTATGTGAATACAGTGTTATAATATCATTACGCAGATGTGTAATGTAAACTTGTTATGTTCTATATCCTCATCACTATGGCTTTAGATTAAAAACAGATCATGTGATAAACAATTCACCGATTTTAAAAAAAGCTTTGTCAAAAGGCTTACATACTAATTATCGATTAGTTAAAATATAACTATACTTCCTAACAGCTAATCAATAAAAATAGCCATACTGGTTTTACTCAAAGAACCTAAATAATTGGTATCTCTGATCGCTTAAGGTAGAAATAAATGTAATAATGAATGGATCTAAATCAGCACCAATAATGGTTAACTCAGAAGTTCCACAAGGAACTATCCCGGGCCCCATACTCTTTCTAAATTACATAAATGATTAGCCCAACAGCATCTATTCAGAAACACAAATTAAGTTATTTATTGATGAATGTATAGTCCATAGAACAATTAATTTAAATCAATAAAGCGAAATCTAAAAAAAAAGCCTTTAAGATGAATAACGACAATGGGAAGATACCTAAATAGTTTGTCCTCGTATATTATCTCTAAATTATAATGTCCTAAAATATTGTATCCTAAAAATTATGTTCGTGTCCTAAAATTGTGTCCTAAAATATTATATCCTAAAATAGTTCATCCTAAAATAGTATGCGTGAGTTTGTGTCTTTGTTAGTCAGTATACTTTGAAGTGATCTTTGAACATCGTTGATACCAATTCTTCTCTGCTTCTGGTTCAGACGGTATTGACATCAAATGGATGAGCGTTTGTTATAGCTGACGTTTATTTGGGGCTGAGTTTTCGATGAGCTTCATACACAATATATTTTCACCAGAATACATTACAGAGTAATGAAAAAAGATATATAAAATTTATAAAAATGAAAATGCTTTTCTACGATGACTGTCTTCACCTCAGTTGATAAGATACGGTTATTTTTTATTTAAGAGCAAACGGAAATTATCATTCTATATATTTCCATACACAGGGATTTGAGTTGTACAGTGGATAAATATTACAATTGAAGAAAAACATGACTTTTTGCCAATTTGCGGTCTTCATGAGTTATTTCTAAAAATTCCGCAGAGTCGTACATTATGTAAAAGGTAATAAATTCGCTTATGTGCACTGTATTATATAATTATGTGTCTATATTTTTAAAATAATTTTTATACATAAGTGTAAATTACCATTTTTTTGAACAATCTGGTCCAAAATACATTGAGTGACACCCAATCTCACAGTAACCTGTCACGTTATGACATGTATTGTTAAGACAATTAACAGAACATTTCCTTAAACAGTTCTCTCCCCATCTATTGACCTGACATTCTGTGGAGATAAAGTTTTTTTTTATTCGTTTCATTTAAAACAAGACATGTATTGTTTAACAAAGTAGCGTCGTTATATTGTCGTATGCCTTTATTAGCAGACAAAAAATGAGCAATGAAAAAGCTGATTTTAAAAAAAAGATGTGTTTCCCAAGTGAAAATAATAATTATGCCAGGTAGTTCTCAAGTTTGTTGGTTGGAACAACCAGTAAATAATTTTACAATTAAATAAAACAAAAACGTAAAAACAAAGATTTTGGCTATAAATCCCTTATATATATGAGACATAACTAAAAGTATTGATTATGGTCAAGCGCGACAAACATTTACAGACTGAATCAGTCTTAACGTCCTTTTGCTTTATAACCCTGGGGGGTGTCGGGGGTTGGGAGAGGGGAATGGCTGGACACCGATCGATGGATCGAGCTAAGCGTGACACGAGAATTGTAAACAAAAGCACGCCAGTACACCTGGTTAAAACACGAGATGTGTTCACCGATGGCTGGCGTGAAGTAAATTCACCCGTAAAATGTAAACAATAGCGACTTCTACATATAGTGTTATAAAGATAAACTAAAAATGCATTAATTTAATTGCTGTACGTTCGATCGATCTCAAATTTTGATACGATGCATTGTTAGGTGCACGAGTCCATGTGCCAAATTTCAGCTCGATGGCATCATGGGAAGTGGGTCATTTTTTACTTTTGTTTTTCCGCCCGCCCGACGACGAACGACAGACACAGAGAGAGAGAGAGAGAGACAGAGAGAGACGGCCGTGAAGTTAATATAATGTATTTAAATAAAACAAACCCTAAAAAACAAAAGTTTTTGACTATAAATCCCTTATATATGAGACATAATCAAAAGTATTGATTACGTTCAAACGCGACAAATATTTAGCGACTGAATCTGTCTTAACTCCCCTTTGCTTTTAACCCGGGGGTGGGTGGGTGGGAGAGGGGAAAGGTCTGGTCACCGATCGCTGGATCGAGCTAAGCGTGACACGTAAAATGTAAACAAATGCACCCTTGTACATCGCTTCAACGCGCGAACTGAGCTGTCACATGAAAAAAAAACAATAACAAACTGTGAAAATGAATTACATACCTCGTATAGAGATAAACTAAAAATGCATTAATTTAATTACGGTACGTTCGATCGATCTGAAATTTTAATACGATGCATTGTTAGGTGACTCGAGTCTAAGTGCCGAATTTCAGCTCGATGGCGTCACGGGAAGTGGATCATTTTTTACTTTTGTTTTTCCGCCCGACGTACGAAGAGATGACGACAGACAGAGAGAGAGAGAGAGAGAGAGAGAGAGAGAGAGAGAGAGAGACGATTTTGAATTTAATATAAGGGATTTAAAAATATCACTGTTTTAAGTATTTAATTAAATTTAAGAAAATATTAAGTCATTCGTACCCAAAATCAAAATAAAACTAATTGTATTTAAAGTATTGAAAAAAAGCGGGACAAACGGGCGTCCCGCTGGGAAAAGTGAGGGTCAGCGGGACATGACGTCTGAAATCGAGACTGTCCCGCCTAAATCGGGACGTCTAGTCACCTTACACAAAACATAAGGGATTTAATAAAACAAACCCGTAAAAACAAAGTTTTTGACTATAAATCCCTTTTATATGAGACATAACTAACAGTATTGATTATGTTCAAACACGACAAACATTTACAGACTGAATCTGTCTTAACTGCCATTTGCTTTATAACCCCGGGGGGGAGGGGAGGGGAAATGTCTGGTCACCAATTGCTGGACCGAGCTCAGCGTGACACGTAAAATGTAAACAAAAGCACGCCGGTACATCGACCATGTGGCGTCAACGGGCGAACTGAGCTGTCACGAGAAAAAAAACAATAACAAACCGTGAAATTGAATTACATACCTCGTAAAGAGATAAACTAAAAATGGATTAATTTAATTACGGTACGTTCGATCGATCTGAAATTTTAATACGATGCATTGTTTGGTGACACGAGTCTATGTGCCAAATGTCAGCTCGATGGCATCACGGGAAATGGGTAATTTTTTACTTTTGTTTTTCCGCCCGCCCAACGACGAACGACAGAGAGATATGGCGGTGAAGTTAATATAAGGGATTTTAAAATAAAACAAACCCGTAAAAACAAAGTTTTTGACTATAAATCCCGTATATATGAGACATAACTAACAGTATTGATTATTTTCAAACGCGACAAATATTTACAGAATGAATCTGTCTTAACTCAACTTTGCTTCATAACCCTGGGGGCGGGGGTGGGGGGGAGATGGGAAAAGTCTAGTCACCGATCGCTTGACCGATTTAAGCGTGACACGTAAAATGTAAACAAAAGCACGCCGGTGCTTCGATGGGTCGCGTCAACGCGTCAACTCAAACTCTCGAGTGGGGAAAAAAAATAACAAACAGTGAATTTGAATGACATACGTTTTATAAGGATAAACTAAAAATGCATTAATTTAATTACGGTACGTGCGATCGATCTGAAATTTTGATGCTATGCATTGTTAGGTAAGATGGGTCCGTTTGCCAAATTTCAGCTCGATCGGATCACGGCAAAAGGGTCATTTTTGACTTTTGTTTTTCCGCCCGCCCAAGACAGACAGAGAGAGAGAGATGTCAGAAACGGCGGTGAAATTAATATAAGGGATTTAAAAAAGACCCGTAAAAACAAAGTTTTTGACTATTAATCCCTTATATATGAGACATAAATAAAAGTATTGATTATGTTCAAACGCTACAAACATTTACAGACTGACACCGAATGATATCCCCTGGCTTTAAAAACGGGGGAAGGGACGGCAGGGAGTGTGGGCCAGATGGGTGCGTCAAAGCGTGACTGAACCGTCACGTGAAAAAAAAACAAACAGTTATATTAAATTACATATGTTGTATAGAGAAAAACTAAAAATGCATTAATTTAATAACTGTACAATCGATCGATCCGAAAATGTGATACGATGCATTTTTGGGTAACACGAGCATATTTGCCAAATTTCAGCTCGAAGGCATGACGGAAAGTGGGTCATTTTTTACTTTTGTTTTTCCGCCCTCCCGACCGACCGACCGCGAGCCCAGGACAGAGACGACGGTGAAGTTAATATAAGGGATTTAAAAAGCCAATGTTCCAAAATGTTTAGTTTGAACGCCTCGGTAAACAAGTTTACTATTGCAACAATTAATGTGCAGTAATAAAATTTCGTTTGTTTCTTTCTCAATGTGATAAATATGCTGTTCGTGTCCTTTTCCCTAATAATCACAAAAACAAAATGACAAAAATTTTTTTTAAAAATTGTAATGAAGAAAATGAAAAAATAAATTTCTAAAGCAATTTAATACATTTTAATAACTAAACATAAAAGGCAGTTATTTTAACTGATATTGTGATAAAATCAATCCACTAGAAAAAAAATCTTAGAAACCAACTTTTCTAAAATATTATATAGATTTTAAATTTACTAATTATTTTGTTTTGTTTGTCGTTGACTTTTGAAGAAATTAAGTTTAAGTCCATATAAATAATACAAACATCAAGTCGACTTTTTAAAAGAATATAAAACTAAAATGCTACCTCACTTTAATGAGACCTGAACTAGAATATGTATCTTCTGTTTGGGAACCATCCACCAAATAAAACATTGATAAACTATAACAAATTCAAAACAGAGCTGCCAGATTCATTACTAGAGAATATTCAAAACTTACAAGAATAACACATTAGTTAAATCATTGAACGCTGAAACACTAGAGTATAGAAGAACCAAGAGTAAAGTAGTGATAATACATAAAGCAATTAATTCTAATTTAGAAAAACAACACAAAAATAACTTAATACAACCCTCTGATGTACAGACATAAGGACAAAAACACTTTCATTATTCCGTATGCAAGAACAAACACATATAATTTCTCGTTTTTTCACGTCCAGAATTCGGGGGTGGAATGGATTGCTTTAAGAAACTAGGAAAACCAACGCTTGATCAACATTTAAAACTTTAATAAGAATGCAGGACTAAACACAAACCATAGATAAGCCTAGGGCGCAATAATCTTCTGTATAGAAGGAGCCCCTGTAACAGATAAGATAAGCTTAGCTAAGACTTTAAAAAGTGAAACTCAGGTATTCGCCTTAATTGTTTACTCCCCATATCCTGCTTATTAACGTTTAAAAAACTTTGCTGAGAATATTTTGTACCGATTTCAAATTTCACTTTAGTGTTACGTGATAGACTTACAGATTCCTGTATAATATTGTAACAAACAACTTACCTGCTGCTATACAATATATGTAAAATGAAATTCTCCAGCAAATCAAGTGTCCATGTTTTAAGTTCATTGTGTTAAAGGTGAGATCTCACATCGAAGAGCGGTGTCTTGTTTTGTTTAGCTTGTTTGTGTTCGTACAATTTTTTGTGGAGGTGAAACCGCAGTACTCCTTCGGCATCCTTTTTAAATGTGAAGCTCTACTTTAACTTTTATTTCTATAGAAGTTATATTCTAATATAAGATTTTTTAACACAATGAAAATAATATTTCATCACGTTAATTTGCAGAATTTGATGAGCGAGGCAAAAATTATTTTAAATCGAGTATGTTCGTGTTTTGCCTTCCAGCAATGTGCACTGTCTTCTCTTAGTTTCAATAAACTAAGCTTTTTTTTTCTTTGAAATAAGTTTCCTTGATTGACCACTTCAGAAACATATGCATCATCACCGTCACGTCATTAACAAGTGTAGCTTTCACTTTGTCTCTCTTAACGAATGACTCAAAATGAGAAGCGTCACTAGGGGGATGCAGGGGTAGCGGACCACACCGGTTGACACCATCACAAGGGATGACACCAAAATGGGATACGGTGGTCGAGTGTCAGTGCGCTCCACTGGCGTACCGATGGTCACGGGTTCGAATCCATGTGAAGGCAAGGATTTGTTTCCGGGGCCTAGGGTGTCCCTGAGTCACCAAGCTCCGAATTGGTACCTAACACTAGTTAGGCGACTGGGTAATGCGTGGAACCCTCATAGCGTGGTCTGTCAACGCTGCATCACTTTCCAACAGATCATCCGTCATGATCTGTGAACGCAATTCTTCTGCATAGAATGAGCGTCTGTATTGATAATACAAGAAGACAAGATGTAAAACTCTTTATGTTCCCGTTAATTGGCACTGGTAGACTCAGAGAAGGTAATGAGTGAGTGAATGACACCATGAGCCACCGCACTGGGTAAAACAAACCCTAGTGCCACCTCTGCTTAGCACTTCTTTCTTCTTGGAGTGCCTCAATCATTCTGGTTCTGGTGCTTGCGAATTTTTCCTCGAAGAGGATAAATAATCGGTCTCAACAGCCACTTAGTTAGGGTAAACGCAACGAAGAATTATTTTCTCTGAAATTTCGCGTATGTCTAGGACAGATATAATTTCCAAGAAATTATCAAAAGTTTACGTAAAAATCTGGTATTTAATAGATAGAACTTTTAAACTTGGGAAGACATACATGACTTTTCAAACAAATGAACCTTTTGCCTACATATATGCTAGTAAAATTAAATGACGCTTTGCAGGTCCTGATGCGTGCTAATATCCAAAGCATATTCTCAGTCCTTGGTGACGCCTAAGATGGCTAGGACTTGTGAAAAGAATGATCCCGGGTCGTATTCCCAAGGACCTCCTATATGGAGAACTGGCATCAGGAAAGAGGAAGACAAATCGCCCACGTCTCCAATTTAAAATTGTCTGCCAGAGAGACATGAACGCATCCATAATAAGCCCAAGTGACTTGGAATGTAAAGAAGAAGACCGATCTACGTAGCGCACAGTTGTATAAGGGTGTCATAGTAGCCGACGAGCGAATTATGGAGGAGGCTAAAGACAGAAAGGCCAAAACATTGGGAATCACAGAAATCATTTGCCAAAGCTGTGGAAAAGACTGTCACTCAAGGATAGGACTGCTCGGCCACACGAGGAAATGCAATCTAACTCAACGGTGATGCACCATCGTCTCTCGAGACGGAAAGGTACCGATTATGCAAAGCTGCATATTTATCTCTGCATCTGCATTATAATTTTTGATATTTATTCTAACTACATTTATTTATAAATGAATTGAGTCGATTTATAATTATTAAATAATAATAATAACAATAATAATACATGTATACTTTATATAACACAGTCCCCAGTAAGAAACTGGACTCACAATGCCTCACATCAAAATAATGAACACCTATACGCATCCCGGCTGTCAATTTGAAACGTTCATATTATAACTAAAGCATATAATGACCAAATGTTAGTTTTTAATTTATTTAATTTTTTTTTACATTTTCTTTACAAAGATTAATTTAAATGAGCGTGTGTGTACGACAACATATTTTTTTCATTAGTGGAACCACTAAGTATGAATACTGATGCTGTAATAAAAATTGTGTTTCACCTAAGTAGCTACGCTAAATTTGGTATAAATACGTTTCATTATTCCTTTCAAATATTTCCCCTGAAGTAAACATAGCAGTTGCTAGCATATTTTACATGTTTATGAGATATATAGAGTATAATTGTGTTAATACTTTAAAATATTAACTTTAAAATATAACTAAAGTTTTTTTCTGTTTCAAATATAAGTATTTACAATATTTTCTGTACTGACATCGATTGATCATAAATTATAAATCTGTATTGTGTCTAACAGGCACGTATAGCAACGATGTACGTCTAAAGCGCACGTATAGCCTTGTACTACGTATAACAGGCACGCAGATCCTTGTACTACGCCTAACAGGGACAGTATAGCCTTGTACTAAGTCTAACAGGCTCGAAACAGCCACGAGCTCCTGTGTGAGATACTTTCTAAACGTGTTAGATTTATTGATATTCTGTGCCTGGATGTCCGCCATCGACGTCTGCCTTGTTTGAGATAAGATTTTGTCAAGGGCAAGCTGGGGTTTAACTTTTTTTATTTTTAAATCACTTATATTAACTTCACCGTCGTCTCTCTCTGTCTCTCTGTCTCTCTCTCTGTCTGTTTTGGGCGGGCGGAAAAACAAAAGTAAAAAATGACCCACTTCCCGTTATTCGATCGAGCTGAAATTTGGCACACCGACCCGTCTCACCTAACAATGCATCGTATCAAAATTTCAGATCGATCGAACGTACCGTAATTAAATTAATGCATGTTTAGTTTATCTATATAAACTATATGTAGAGGTCGCTATCGTTTACATTTTACGGGTCACTTGACTTCAGGCCAGCCACCGTGTGAACACATCTCGTGCTTAAACCAGGTAAACCGGCGTGCTTTTGTTTACATTTGGCATGTCACGGTGAGCTCGGCCCAGTGATCGGTGACAATACCTTTCCCCTCTCCCACCCCCACCCCCCCCCTTTTTGGGTTAAAAGCAAAGGGGAGTAAAGACAGATTCAGTCTGTAGATATTTGTAAATACTTTAAGTTATGTCTCATATATAAGGGATTTATAGTCAAAAACTTTGTTTTTACGGGTTTGTTTTATTATTTTGTGTGTTTTCAAGTCAAGGTTAGGCGTTATTTGCTGATATGCACACGCCATCGTCTGTTGTCATTGAATGTCTTGTCCTCTTATCACCAGTTTTAGAATAAACGGTCTCTTATTGGTATATACCTATGCTAGAATCGTACCTATAGTGTGGGTGAGAAAGAAAAAAGACAGACTTAATGACGTCGCCACCTCTTGTGAACACAAATGCTGAAGACATTCGTTGATGTTTGAACGGCAATTTCTTCACATTTTGTTTACATATTTGTGTATACTTTCTAAAAGACAGAGAATGTTAAATCATTTTAAAAATATTTTTGACAAGTTGTGCAGCAAGCATTTCTTTGAAAATGTGAGTTGAGCCCTACCATATTATTGAGTACCGTGCCATAATAATAAACATAATAAATTAATTAAATTTTAAAAACAGACATAGTATAGTACAATGTATTATAGGCTAAACTATTTCATTTCCACCAGGTTTTTACACTAATGCATTCATCAATCTCTACTAATGACGACATTGAATATAATGCTGACAAAGATTTATAAGAATGTCACGCCTAAGATTGTAAAACAATCTTTGCCACTTAAACATTCTTAGGGCGAATTTCATACGTGCATAAATCATTGTATCCCTATAATAGAAAATTCATCGGCGAATGTAAAGTGAACTTTTCCGTATCTGGGAAAATTCTAGTTGGTGTATGTTAGGTAAAACCACTTTTTGCGCTGTTTAGCTGTGAGGAAGAGATAATCTTATCTTAATGATTCACTCTCAAGTTCATCATTTAGTGAAACCATTCCCCTTATTGACTATGAGCTTTATTTTGAGGAAAGCTATTCTATGTTCAATAATTTGAGTATGATTTTAAAAACGTCAGTTGTTTAGTAGGAGAAAATATGTAAGAAATAATTTTTAAAGACAAGTGACTAAAAATACAAAAACAAAAAGAAACAAAACAATTTTATGACTATTTATTGACTCCACATTCACTTGCAAGCCAACAATAGAATTATTTAATTTAATAAATAAAAATGACTTCATTAATAGAAGTTAAGTGGGGAAAAAAACATTAAATCGTTATAATAGAACACATACATTTGGACACTGTTAAAAACTCTTTAATCGTCCAGGAGTTTTAAAAAAACCCAGACTTCATTTAAAACAAGGATGTATTTATTGATCTTTGCAAAGCAAAATGAGAATTTAAAGATGTCGAATTAAAAACATATTTAAACTATGCATAAACCTACGAATGTTTATATGTTTATGTCAAGCACCTGTCAAGATATATATCTACAATAAACGCGCTATAAATAAGTATATTCATTTTTTGTTTTAAATGGAAGCAATGAAGAATAGTGTAGCAATCCAACATTGTAATGTTTTATTATTAAAATGAAATAGGTAATATACTTTAACTGATAAACTCAAATAAGTAAAAAATGTCTAATTAGTAGCGTTTAAAAAGTCAAGGATTTATTAAAAGAACATGTTTATAACATTATTTCCACGAAAATGAACTACATTTCATAAGAAATAATCATCCAGTATAAAGTGTGTGTTTTTTAAAAGCATATACTTCTGAAATAAGAGATCAATTTTAATTGTTTTCAAACACCTAGATTTGTTATCATTAAAAATGTTGCAGTTTATCTATAAACGTGTATGTTAAATAAAAACAAGAAATAAAAACTCGAATGAGATTTAAACGCAATTTACAAGGAATTTGTAATTTTTGATCAAGGGAAATCATTCTAGATTACTATAAAAGTCGATTTAAATCAGTAACTCTGAAACCAAACACAATATGACGTCATATCCACTCACGCTACATCACACCAAGCATGTGTCAATATAATGCGCACCACGCAACAATCTAACATAATCATTCACAAAGCGGGAAAACCACATTAACTATCTTTCTAGATTACATTAAAAGTCATTTCAAATCAATAATTTTGAAACTTAATAAAGCAATTGCTTTCGAAAATTGCTTCTAAAATTACTGGAGTCGAACGAACATGGATTTTTAAAAACTTCTTTCTTCAACATTGTTCTAAATATTATTAGCTATTGTTTGACGTTTGTTTTAACCCCATAGATGTAATGGTTGGCGAGGAATTGACAAAATACTGATACTTTTTCGGGTTTTATGGATTTTCAAGGAATCCAGTAAACCTTTTCGGTATTTTTTTGACCGTTACACATCCTTGGGACCTCCTTAGCATATTTGCAAAAGACCCGAACGCTCTATCTGGTATGGTTCAGGAGGAGTTGCATCTGCAAGCGTTACAGACATTTCGAATCTATAAACGCAATTTTTCCAAAGGAAATCGCGTTAAAAATTCCTAACTTTTAACAAGACAACTAAATATATAATTTTAAAAATCCCTATATATATTGCGCCCAAGCACATCTGTGTGTGTGGATGATCGCTATTGTGGGTAACTCTCAATAATAAAATAAATTATTGAAAATTAAGACTTAAATTAAAAAACATTTAGGTGTCGAGATTAACGAGAAGGCGTTTATCGCAATAAAAAATTGTGGCGTGACGTCATTGTCTGATATTACATTAATTTGTAAAAAGGAAACGAAGTAAAAAGAGCCATGGTTATTTTAATGTGATTTTTTAAAATGTTAACATCCCGCTCCATGTGTGTGTAGACTATAAGTGTGTGTGCACGTGCGTATATAAGTCAGTGTATGTTTTTTTGTGTTTTTTTTTGTGTGATCTAAAGGTGATGAAGCGGGTTATTTTTATGTCTGGTAATGTAGCGCCTCTAACAAGACTACGTATGTCTTTTTTTTAATTTTAAAGAATTAATATTTGTTTGAAAGTTACATCTTTATACTGTTTTCTTTATGTATTTTCGAGATGTATGTATACAGCCGTTTGAAAAATCTATTTGCTTTAATCTTTCTTCAGATGTCTATATTTATGTTAAACGTTAATCTATCTGGCTCCAAAAAAAATCCTATTTGTCTTGAACTAATTTCATGCTAGACTGGAATGGAATGGGTGTTTTTGAGAGATTTTTCCTAGAACCAAAGGAATGATATGGAAAGATATTGTTTTAATTTTTTGATTCCTGTGAATAGAAATTGAGCCTTGCCTATTAGAGTTTGGTAAATGTTAAGAACCTTTGCTATTCTGGTAGAGTATATAGTGAAAAGCATGCGTTATTAAAGCAGAAATACCAAAATTGATGGGTAATATTTAAATTCATTATACTTTCTGTTATCTCGACACAAATATCGTGATTTTTATAAAGAAGGGGTTTGATTTATAACTACCATAATTTCCTGATGCCTTTACACTCATTTTTAAGGGGAATTTGAGACCCAAAAGTCAATGAAGTTATTTTTATTGTGCCTACCCCGTAGCATAGCACGGGCATTGCGCTCGTGTTTTTATAATAGAATTCTCTTATGTAAATTTAACCCTTTAACGGGTAGTGGCAAAATAGACGCCACCACCAAAATCAATGTTTTTAAAGCTCAGTGGACAATATTTTGCCGCTCGTATTTATCGCAGTATCTTCCCTTGCATAAGAGAGGTCGCGACAAGTTTACACAGGAACTATCGCCTTTTGTTTTTGGAGTAACACATTGACGTGGTGTGTTAGGGTTGACCCACTTGTGATGGTGGCCTGAGTTTTGCAACAAATTAACATTTCACAGTAAGTATTATGCAATTCTTTGGTTATTTTTTTGAATAATAGTGGTTAAAGTATCTCTTTTTTTTGTTTTAGTTATAATCTACTGTTGTGAAGTGAACATGTCAAACAAAAGTGATATTGATGGCATGATACTTGCCACTAACTGTAACTGAATTTGAGGGTGGCATTATATTTGCCACTGACTGTATTTAGTTACTATATGTATAACACTTCGTTAGTAAACTATTTATCTTTTTCTTTGTTTATGTTGCAGATGGCTCAACGTCGATACTTTTCTCAACAAGAGGTCATCGAATATCTCGACATCCCTGATGATTCAGGGTCTGAAGATGGTGAAGAAGACAATAGTGATAGTGAATGTGAAGAAGTAGATCCAGAAAGATCTGATTCTCGTCGTGCTTCCAGCAATGAAGAAACGCAACGTGGCCCTGAAAACAGAGCAGGCGATTCTTTTGACAGACTTTCCTTACATTCAGAAAGTGATGAAGAGTTTTCTGCTGACAGTGAAACTGATTCACCAGATGATGACATAGCTTCAGATGATGAAGATCTTCATTGGAAAAAGAATGACCTCACTCAGTCGGAAACAATGGTGAATTTAGATTTTGATGACAAACCGTTAGAACCAAATCATCAGTTTTCCAAAACAGATTCAGCATCTGCATATTTTTACAGATATTTTGACAAAGAAGTTATTGATTCTATTGTTGAGCAAACTAATCTTTATGCTTCCCAGAAAAAATTGAAATACTGGACTGACGTTACTGACAAAGAACTCACTGCCTTCATTGGGATGCTAATTTTTATGGGATTGCACCATCAACCATCCTTACCATTATACTGGTCAACAGAACCACTGTACTATGTAAAGCCAGTGGCAGAAGTGATGCCCATAAAAAGATTCAAGAAGATACTGCAGAGTCTCCATTTGAATGACAATTCCATGGCTCCAGGAAGAACTGATCCCTTATTTGATAAACTGTACAAAGTACGTCCTCTCATTACAGCTCTGAACAGCAAGTTTCAATCTGAGGGTAGTCCATCAAAATCCCACTCAATTGATGAATGCATGATTCCTTTCAAGGGACGGTCGTCACTCAAGCAGTACATGCCTATGAAGCCAATAAAAAGGGGCTACAAAGTATGGGCAAGAGCAGATTCAAAATATGGATACTTGTACCAGTTCGAAATTTACACTGGGAAAACGGATACTGGGATAGAAGAGGGACTTGCAAGCAATATTGTGCAACGACTAAGTGCATCTTTACATGGAACATTTTCACATGTAACTTTTCATAACTTTTTTTCTTCTCCAGCTCTTATGGAAACACTCTACTCCAGGAACATTTACGCAACTGCTACTGTTCGTACTAATAGAAAAGGTCTTCCATTGCTAGCAAAAAATAAGAAGAAAATGAAGAAAGGTCTGTTCAAGTGGCGTGTGAAGGATCACGTGGGTTTTGTTCAGTGGCAAGACACCAAACTTGTGAATGTTTTGTCAACTGCATATTTTCCTAATGTTGACCTTGATGTGATGAGAACTCAGAAAGATGGTTCAAGGATGTCCATCAAGTGTCCCCAGCCAGTTGCACAGTACACTAGGAGGATGGGTGGTGTTGACAGATTTGACCAAAAGAGATCTTTTTATGAAGTTGGCAGAAAGTCAAAACGGTGGTGGCTACGAATCTTCTATTTCTTGTTGGATTCTGCTATTGTGAATGCGTTTATTCTTCGCAACATTGTTCACAAACAACCTCCAGTCAAAATGATTGATTTTAGAAGAATGTTGGCACAAGAACTGTGTGGAACATTCTGCAGCCGTAAACGCCCCAGTTCACACTTCTCAAATTTCTCCAAAAAATCCAAGGCAAATGCTCCCACAAAGGAACTAGGGGTTCCTTTGGCAATTCGTCTCGGTGATGTCGGCGTTCATCTACCAGCTGATCTTGAGTCCTTCAGAAGATGTCGGTACTGCAGTACCAAGACCAACAACAAAAGGTCAAAAATTCAATGCTCAAGATGTCTAGTGCCATTGTGTGTCACTCCCTGCTTTTCTTTATTTCATCAGTAGACAGTGACTAAGATCATATTTTTTTGATGTTCAAAGTTACAGTTGTTATGTGTGGTCAGTGGCATCTATATTGCCACCTTCACTGTACTACATGGGCAGTGGCAATCTTAGTGCCACCCCCCAAGTACAAGAAACTCTACAAATGTAATGTTAGTAGCTTGATTTTATGTCATTTGAATCTCATTTCAAATAAAATGATCACAAAAAAACGTCCAGCTATTTGTACTTTTCTCTGCCCTTTAAAGGGTTAAAAAGCAATGTTTTGGTTCATTTTTTAAAAATTGCTCTAATCTAAATAAAACAACAGATCCAGATAAATTAAATAATACACATTGAATTAATTTTAAAAAAAAACTAAATAGTCTTAGTATTAGCTGATCAATTGATTATAACTAGGGCTGCGGAAATTAACGATTCTTTTTTCAATTAATGGTTAAAAATGGTTAATTAATGGTTGTACCGATTAAATATCGATTAAAATAATTTTAATCGATGCAAATTCGATTACAATTTAAGAAAATATTGATATTTTTTTTCAATTTATTAAAAAATAATTAATTATTAATAATAATGTATATATTTTGTAACGTAAAAACGTCTCCTGTGTATTATTATAATTTATTAATTTATGTAGGCCTTGATTTAATAAAACACAATTTAGTTCAAAATATTTTTTTTTAAATGTCAATTACCTGTTTTTGTTACCTCCCTTTAGGTGTTCAGTTTAATGACGCCATAAATTTTAATTTTTTGCTTTAATCGAAATGAACTATTAATTCATGAAATTAATCGTTTATTTTTTTAAGTTAAAGATTAAATTTAAATTAATCGTTACCAGCCCTAATTATAAGGAAATATATTTAATCTTAGGGGCTTTAAAGTTATATTTTTAGCCTATAGCTGGTTTAATAATTTCGTATCTCTCCGTCCCAACTAATGTACTAATTACTTTAGAAAACTTTCCAATGAATTCAAACAAAGAAAGCCACTTAAATTTCCGTAAAATTTTACTGTTTGTTTAAAGATACAAAAAGAGTCATCCTTTTTTTCTTTTAGAAAAACCAGATGACCGCACAAATATTGGCTAGAGATCCGAAAACCTGAGCATAGTTTTGGGTCCTTATACAAAGTTGTGTTGCTGCTCTTCCAGAACTTTTGTTAATAAAAACTGGGGTTTCAGTACCGTTTTCGTCTAGTATTCTATTTACGTCTTTACTAATTGGCCCTTTTATGAAATCAATTTCATTGAAATTTAAATTTTTAAGTTTTTCTGCGTTTTTCCGACCCAAATACCTCTGAGGTATCCCAGCGCTTAGTTCCGTTTCCTTATTATAACCTGACCGATGGTAATGAACAACTTGTCTCCACAAAATGACATATTTATTTAAGTCTAAAAAGCAATTTGATAAACTTTGCTCCCTTAATCGAAACACTAAAACCGCATGACCATAGTTTTGATTTCTGTTAGCCCTACTATAAGCGACATCAAAGTCATCTGAGACATAGAAGCCTTCCCCCACGGAAAAATCATTTCTTCCCTTTCCGAAACCAAGTTTAATCCCTTCATTGAGAATAGAATATGCTGACTCAAAAGATGGTGTTCCATGAAACCAGAGTTTTTCATTCGGCCTTCCAAAACGACTTTCTACAGCTTTATGTGAAGTGTGCACGCATTGAGAGGGGAGGCAAATCATTTCAACAAAATCCATTGTCCTAGGATTGAAAGTTGGTTCGAAAATTGGATGGCGAATGATGGGTTGTTCAAACCACATATGAAACATTCTTACATAGAATGGAGTGAATGTTATGGTACAACGTGATGACGTTTTGGCTTGTTCTTTATTTTTGTTTGGCTTTTTCTTACGTTTCTTTTTATGACTTGTCCTTTGCTGGTTATCGATCTAATTCGGCGAAGATGTTTGTTCGGCATTCTTTACCAATGATTTGTTAACGTCGATTACAGCAGATGATTGTGAATAGAGTTCGGATACTTCTTGTGATGTAACTTCCATTTTAATATGAAATAAATGTTAAATTTATCAAAATCATTTATATTAATTTTGTGAGATTCTTTTATGTTAAGTTCAGGAATTGTGTACTTTTCAACAACATGAGATTCTGTAGAAATAGAAATGTTGAAATGTATTCAAAAAATTAGTTAGATTGTTAAATGCAAAAACCAAAAATGTTATAGATTATTCTCTTTCAAAATACACGAATACAAAAGAGCTATATTTTTGTATTGCACAAGTAATTGTGATAAAATAAAGTAGTATCTAATAATGTATTGAAATTTGAAGATCATGTAATGTGTGTTTCTAAACACAGCCAGAACAAAAGTTCATTTAATTATTAAAATCCATTAAATAATTACTTTATTTATCTTACAAAAATATCCCTCACATATCCAGATAATGATCTACACTAATCTTCGCTGTATCCAAGGTTTCCAAATAAACTCTAAAATAAGCTTAAATTATTCGGCATCATTCCGTCTCGCGAGGCTGAGTAGTCCTATCTCCGAGTGACAGTCTTGTCCACAGCTTTTGCACACGAGTTCCGGGCTTTCCAATGTTTTGGCCTTTCTTCTAGTTCTTCTGTCTGTAGCCTCCTCCATCCTTTGCTCCTCGGCTACTATGACACCCTTAGACAACTGCTGTGCGCCACGTAGATCGGTCTTCAGCTTTACATTCCAAGTCACTTGTGTTTATTCTGGCTGCTTTCATGTCTCTCTGGCAGACATCTTTAAATCGAAGACGTGGGCGACCTGTCTTCCTCTTTCCCGATGCCAGTTCTCCATATAGGAGGTCATTGGGGATACGACCCGGGCTTATTCTTTTTACATTTCCTAGCCATCTTAGGCGTTTTTCACTAAAGATTGAGAACATGCTTTAGATATTGGCACGCATCAGTACCTCCCTATTGTGAACTTTGTCCTGTCATTTACAATAATCAAAATAGCGGTTCTAATCAAGTTTTACCTATGTGCATACCTTTAACGAATCACTGGCAATGTTACGTGTAATGGTTCTACTTAACGCAAGGAGAAACAAACAATCAGCTAACAATTGTCTTAGCTCTACTTACCTCAGTTCAATACACAAATCCTTTTTTTAAATGACATAAGTAGATTTACAACCATTTTTATGAGAAACAATTTCTTAAGGAATGACTCGATAACTAAACTGAAACTGTGTCTACAGTTCTAAGAAAATCAATTTAAAGTAGCCTGGATTTTTTGGTTTCTTATTTATTCTTACCTTTTTATAAATTGAGCAGATTATAGTTTTATGGAATTCCCGCAATCGTATGTAACATCGATCTTTTCCCAAATACAATAGTTATGTAATGTGCCGACTAAAACGTCATGTAACATATTTCTTGCTTACTCTTTAACTAGAAAAATTGGCATGGAAAAATTGGCATAGCATAATCTATGTAAATTTGTCATATATGTCGAGGGCTTTTATTTACCTGTATGGTAAGTATATCATAGACACAGCATAATCTAAACTTGAACCTATGCCCATTAACTTTAGTATATCTACATGACTCTGTCACCAAGCATGCAATCTTTGGTTATGTGACTGCTATTTTAAAAAAACTACATTTAATTTTGTTCTGGCAATGAACTATTTCGCTTTTTTTGTAAACTTAAGAAAACAAATCTTGACGGGTTCTTGCAGCATATCCAATAACGTTTTTATCAAAATAATTGACCAGGGTCACTCTGGTCATGCCTTGCGTATTCAACACTTTTGCATTCCTAATATTAGTGAAAAAATATAAGGTTCTTATTAGGGCTGTTATCGATTAATTTAAATTTAATCGTTAACTTTTGAAAAATTATCGATTATTTAATCGATAATTTCAATTAAAACCAAAAATAGAAATGTGTGACGTCATTAAACTGAACATTTCTCACGGACATTGAAAATTAAGAATATTTTGAACTAAATTTCATGACAATGTGTTGATACTTGATTTGTGCTGAAGGTGGTACGTCAGCGATGTATTTGATCCTTTAAAAGAGAATTGTTTATGGCAGTGGACACAGAAAATATTTTCACCATCTTCGACTTTGCCAACCGCAGTTAGCTTAAAAACAACATATTTGCTCAACTTTCTAGTTATATGTTTAAATTTAACTGCGCTGATGCTGTCAGCAGGGCCGTCTTAACGCAGAGGCCCGTTGGGCATTTGCCCGGGGGCCCACGAGCATATGGGCCCCATGGGAATATGTTTATTTTTATATATTATGTATATTAATTTTTTATTCCTGCGGGGGAAGGGCCCAACACTATATTTTTGCCCGGGGGCCCAAAATGGTGTAAAGACGGCTCTGGCTGTCAGACATTTTATAATTGACGTCTGCCGGTCAACATACAGTAATAACATAAATTTTAATACTACGCGGGAGATGTTTGTACGTAAAAAAATATATATAAATTATTATTAATTATTAATAATTTTTAAATTTATTACTAAAATTTAAAAAAAAATATTATAAATATTTTCTTAAATTTTAATCGAATTTTTATCGATTAAAATTATTTTAATCGATATGTAATCGATAAAATTTTTAACGATTAATCGAGAGATTAATCGATAATTTCCGCAGCCCTAGTTCTTATATAAAAAATATTTTTAAAAAATTAAAAAAAAACAACAACACACATCAGTCATTCAGGCATAAGCTACTAAAAAAAGTAGAAAAATCACTCAATATTTTAGCAGTTTAGTTATTTAAAAATGCCAACAAAGTTTTCGATAATGCTATCTTCTTCTGTTTTTTTAAACAGTTTAGCGTGGTATGACAGATTTTAGAAATAGCTTCGACGCGAACATTGAAACCATCACCAACTCAACAGATCTTTTGTTGCAACATTGTTTTTATTTCTTAAAAAAACAAGATGCAATATCAGGATTTTTGAAATAATATAACCTTAAACTTATTTTTTTAAAAAAATTCTATAAAAATTAAGGTTTTGAAAATTTTCTGTAGGACCTTTTCCTCCAAAAAAATGTTTACTACATACATGCGTGTGTTTGGAAAGACTGTGGAAAAAAACACTAATATTTTGGATATATTAAATTTCCTAAAAATACGCTTGTAAACAAGTTTTTGGCTACAAAAAAGCTCAGTTTCTATAGGAATAACGAAGACAAGTTTACTAACCGACCTTACACACTACCCGGATGTGGACAGATTTTTATTTAATTCTATTATTAGACTTTCGGTAAATAATGACAAGGCCTATAAGAACCGTACCAGCGCAACTGCAGTTACGAATTGATTTACGTTGAAAAACGTCTTGTCTGACCATTTTCTATATAGCATGTTATTGAAGATATAATCTGAAAAATTCAATTATTTTGTCTAGAATTCATAATTAAACATGCTTGCAGCAGTAAAGGTAAGCAAATGAATCCTTTATATACATTTTTAATAGAGAGAAAGATAGTGAGAATTTACCTTGAACTTGAATTTTTTGTGAGTAAAAACTGCCATGTTATACCTTTTCCGGCTTAAAAAAGTTCTTTAATTATGATTGACTTTAGTTTTGGAAGTTACAAAAGTAAGCAAAATTACACTAAAATTTTGGACACGTTCAAAAATTTGACGAAACTTTAAAAAATATCTCTATATATATGTCTCTTCATGGGACCATGCAAGACACCACGACGCAAGCAAGTATGTGAAGACAAGCATAACGAATGACCCTCGCTGGGGTCAACTAAAGACAGTTAACGGTTGGCAAGTGAAGGTAGTGGAGGGGTGACCAACAATGGTCCTTGCATTTCACTTGCATTGTTTTTTAACAGAAAACCTGAGATTCGTAGTGTACTAGTTTTCACGTTCGCCCCATGCGGGCAAGGTCCTTGGTTCAAGCCCCAGCGAATACATTGTTCTTTTCATTTTTAAAAATGTATGTTTGTGTCCGTTCTTTTACCCCTTTATTGCATAGCATACGAAGCAGACTTTCTCATCATTAAGAGTGCAAAGAACGGTTGTTGGATGAGGTAAGAGTACAGACAAAAAAGCAGCACTAAGTCAATAAAAATAGCGAGTAAACGTGAAGACATGCACACTGAGGTTGTTGTTATCCGCCTCCCATTTATTACTACCAACCCTTAACATAAACTGTGATTGGTCGACCCTAGCGAGGGTTAGTCATATTTAGGATTGTTAATTGCATGTTGTTGTTGTTGTTTTATATTTTGTTTTGAAAACCGATTATCGATTATGTAACTCCGATTTTAAACCGATTATCGTTTTATAGCTGACTTCATAGAAATTAGAGGTGTACTTAATTTCGCCTGCAAATGTCTCGAAACCAACAATGAGTTGGCAGTCGCAAACCGACGTTCACTCGCGCTGTTTTGATTTCTTCGTGCTGTAGTTTGTGTCCGTTCTTTCTCCACTTTCTTTGCACTCTCCATGAGCAAGTCTGCGGCGTATGCTACTCCACGGTGTGTCTAGTTAATAAATATTCTTAAAGTATGTCAAACAAGACTTAAACTTTAAAAAATGTCATTGAATTAATAAATAAACAATTTTTTTAGTTGAAAGCTTGTCTGAAATATGTTGGGAACATTTTCCTTCTTTAAATTGTTGTCACATGTCATTTAAGAGCGCACGATGAATTAGCGACGACAAATGGGCGCAAACATAAGAGCGCTATACCTCATTGGTAGTCCATCTTGAAATATTAGCATCTATTAGAACAATCGCCTCCAATCTTCATCTGCGCTCTTTTGCTGTGTGCTATTTTATGGGTCATCGTCACGAAATTAATTTTTAGGTTACACTAAGCAGTGGCGTCACTAGAGGGGTGAGAATGGTGCTGACAGCACGGCTGACACCATCACAAGGGGTTTACACAAAAATGTAAAATTCTTTATGTTCCCTTTATTTGGCACTGGAAGTCTCAGAGGAGTTCTATGGGCTAGGGACCGTCCATAAATGACCTCACGTGCCTAGGGTGGAGGGGTGTCACGCATTTGTGACGATGTGTGACGAGATGGAGGGGGTGTTTAAAAATTGTGATGTAACATCAAAAACGCGCAAATGTAAATAAATGCTCCACTTAAATATTTGATTGCTTACAATGCAGACTTACACTAAATACATATAATAATTTGCAGCATGCTAAATTTCAACTAGAAAATGCAGCTTTTGTTAGGGGGGGGAGCTTTGTGACGTCATATTGGAGGAGGATCTATGTTTTTGTGACGAAGCATGACGAGGTAGGGGGGATGGTAAAAATGTGCCAACATCTCGTGACGTTATGTAAGGACGGGATAAGTTGTGAAGGGTTGACATCATGGGCTACCGCCCTGGGTGACACCCACCCTAGTGACGCCTCTGATATTGCAAATTTTGTAAAATACAAAATACACAAACAAAGTGAACGTATATTTGTATTAGTTAAATAATCAAGCTTAAATTTATTTGTTTGTTTATTTTGTATTTGATTTAAAAGTTTTATCGCAGTCCTATTCTGTATGATTTATTGCATATTTTGTGGAAGACTGAGAATTTCAAATCATCTTTTGTCAAGTTGTGTAGCAAAAATTTGTTAGCAAAAGTACGGAAAACTCAGCAATAATATGGGGTACCGCGCTATATAAATGTACACTAAAAATAAAATAAATAAGTCATACTATAATATTATTTTTGCGGATACAAAATTTTATTTCGATCAGATATTTAGACTAATGCATGCATCAATCTCTATCAACTGCGATATTTATTAAATTGCTAACAAAGATTTAAAAGAATGTCACGCTTAAAATTGTTAAGAACTTGGCTGTGACATGATGTTTAAATTTACACATTTTTAGGGAATATAGTAAACGTACACAAGTTCTTGAATCCCGACAAAAATATATTTCGTCAGCGAGTTTAAAATGAGCTTTTCCGTATTTGGGAATTTCTAGTTCTGGTCTGAAAGTTTAAACCACTTATTTGAGCTGTTAAATGTGAGAGGAATAAATATTATTATCTTTAAAATAAATTTTAAAATTAATTAAATTGTAATTTAGTCAGACCCTAATTGGATGGGAGTCTAATTTCGAGGAATGCTTTGTTTTTAAGCCAATAAACACTAGCGAGTATTCGATGAAATGCTCCATGGAGCCTCAATCGAACGCATTATTTTATTGGCCATTGCTGACTTAACAAAAATAAATATTAGTCAACTGACTTGACTTAACAGCTGATCTTTACGAATGTTTATCTGTTCGTGTTAAGCAGGACGCCTGTTACGTGTTGTCCAGATATATCCACAAGATACGCGCTATAAATAACTAAATACACATTTTGTTTTCAATGGAAACACTAAAAAACAGTGTAACACTCCAAAATTTTCATATTTCATTATTAAAATGAAATAAGTCATACGTTTTACGATAAAATCACATAATTCGAAAGTTTCCAATAACAACCTGTTGAAATGTCAATAATTTATTTTAAAAAACAAACAAAACATGTTTATAAAATTATCTTCATGATTATGAAATGTATCTCTCTAAGAAATAATCAGCTATTATAAATTGTATAAATATATGGCTATAGCAGTTAAACAGATTTTTAAGTGTATCTTCTAACATGCGACCTCCCAAAAGTACATCATTGAAAGCGCACATTCTGAATCAAGCTAGAAAGCTGTACTTATAAGACTTAAATTAACTTCATGTTTATGTGTTGTTGTTTGCACCATTTCAACTTTCAGCTGTTTTGTCAATGACAAATTATGTTTTTTTCAAATATCTCTAAGGGTACTTAACTTTGAAAAGCTTACCACTAAAACCGACCATCATGACCTGGATACAATATTAATGTACAAAACAGAGAATATATAAATAAACGTTTAAATATTACTTCTCGGCACAGTTTATTTTTTCTATAATTGTTATTATACAACTTGTAAAATGCTTATTTGCAATTATCAAAATACGTACCCATCACCATGCAATCATTGTAAGCTTAAATATATATTATATTTCTTGAAAGTACGTGAAAACGAAAAACTAGACCATTCTCTTCACATTACTTCCATTTAGATCACACTAACAACAAAAATTAGCATCATATCTATGGAATTCAGCACATCTCTAACGTATCATCGTATTCACTCAAAGCTGATTTTTAAATGATTGAAAGTAACACATAAAAAGGAGGAGTTGTTTTAAAGCAAATATTTTTGAGTAAAAAATCAATTTTAATTGTTTTCGTAACCGTAGATTTGTTATCTTTTTTTTCTCCATAAGGTGTCTAAATATTTCTGTATTTATCAAAATGTTAAACACACACTAAATGTAAACACTATTTTAAAAATTGTAATTTAGAAATTATATTATTTACATTTAAAAGCAACATGTACATAGCCAGGGGTCTATTTCTTAAAAGCGTTTATCTAGAAATGCTACTGAACCAGATAAAATACTTATTATCATTGAATTAAGGTTAAATATCTTTAAAATTCCATACACCTATTACTAATTTATAATAAATTGGACACATATAATTTTAATCTTATGGACTTATATGTGTTTTTGCGACAAAATAATTAACAAAGTTCCAAGTAACCAAATAATTACTATTTAAACGTGCCAATAAAGCCGTTTAAGGTATAGCTAAATTTATTTAATTGTTTCATGAACTCAATAGGATCATTGTTTTGGTCGTTGGAAAAACCAGACAACTGCACAAATATTGGCTAGAGATCCAAAAACCTGAGCATAGTTTTGGGTCCTTATACAAAGCTGTTGTATTACTTTACCAGATTTATTGGACATAAAAACTGGTGTTTCAGTACAGTTGTCATCTAGAATTTTCTTAACGTTATAACAAATTGGCCCTTTTATGAAATCAATTTCATTAAAATGTACATTTTTTAGAGTTTCCGCGTTTTCCTTTCCCAAATACCACTGAGTTATCCCTGCGCTTAGCTCTGTTTCCTTCGTAAAGCCTGACCGATTGTAACGAACAACTTGTCTCCACAAAATGTTAAATATATTTAAGTCCAAAAAGCAATTTGACAAACGTTCCTCCCATAATCGAAACACTAAAACCGCATAACCACAATCTTGATATCTGTTAGCCCTACAACAAGCGGCATCAAAGTCATCTGATACATAGAAACCTTCACCCACTGAGAAATCGTTTCTTTTCTTGCTCACACCAAGTTTAATCCCTTCATTTAGAATAGAATATGCTGACTCGAATGATGGTGTTCCGTGGAACCAGAGTTTTTCATTCGGCCTTCCGAAGCGAGTTTGAATATCATGATGAGATGTGGTTCGCCCGTAAAACGGGATGCAGATCATATCAACAAAAGATATTGTCCAAGGATTTAAGGGTGGTTCGTAGACGGGATGACGAAAGATGAGTTGTTGAAACCACACATTAAAGATTCTTCGATAAAATTGAGTCCATGTTACGTTACTGTTTGATGAAGGACCGGCTTGTTTTTTCTTCTTGCTTCGCTTTGTCGTACGTTTACTAGTTGGCATTTGTTGGGTATCGATCCTGTGCGGCTCAGTTGAATGCTCGACATTCTTTACCAATGAGTTTTTGACATCGTGTACAGCACATGATTTTGATTCGTAATCGGATACTTCTTGTCTGGGTACTTCCATTTGTATACAAAATAATTTTTAGATTTAAAAAGAAATCAATAATACTAGATTTCTGAGCTTCTATAATATTTAGTTCAAGAATTTTGTATATTTAAACAACATAAGTTTCTGTTGAAATAGAAATTTAGAAATTTATTCATTAAATAATTAATGTGCTATACACAAAAACTAATATATGTGGATTATTTTCTTTCAAAATAAAATAAGAGGTATATTGTTATTATACGACTTATCGTGGTAAATGAAAGCAATATTTATTAGTATATCGAAATTTGAAGATAAAGTAGTTTGTGTTACAGAACACTTCCAAAACTATTACCTTTTTTAAATAGTATTTAAATATTAAAATCCCTAATTAAACATTTTTTTTATCTTACGAAAATATCCAACGAATAGTCAGATAATGGTTTGCAGTAGCATTCACCATATCCATGGTCTTATTAAGTTATTATGATACATAAAATGAGCTTCAATTACAACAAGCAAAAATCTAATCAAGCTTTAATTATGTGCATACCTTTTAAGTATCACTTGCAATTAGGGCTGTCAATTTTGTTGAAAAAAGCTGCCCGGGTACCCGTGAAAATTTCGAACGGGTACCCGGGTTACCCGTTCTAAACTTAAACGTCGCATAATTTTCCCCCGTCATGATCGCTATACAATGCAACCTAGCCACCATCCATGCACCTCATTTCACACAGTAGTAGTAGCCAACGGCTTGCTTCCAGTAACATACTATTACTAATGCACTACAATTAACTATAATGCACTAAAAACTTTTATTCAATTCCTGCTGTAAATGCATTCGTCATAATCATAAATGACTGTAAACTGAACATGCAAACAAAATGTCAACGGCAATGACGTAAAGTTCAATGTCATACCTTGAATGTTAATATCCACTTGGTGTCGGTAGTCGATGCTAATGGCGATGAAGGACGCAATACTGCGGTAAATCTGAAGTGATTGTGCTTTGGTCAGTGGTATTGCTTTTGTTGACACCAAAAAAATGCTGACATTGGGTGGATCGGCGGTTTGTTTATAAATATCAATTCATGAATAGCGTTCACATGGCGTTTTGATCGCGTTGGGTTGCCACCCTTCACAGACACAATTTAATTACAAATGGTTGCATTTTGCCGTGTCGCTGTCAACTTGATTGGCCTGATTCCACACGACGTCTAACCCATCTTGTTAACTTTGGGTGTATTATTAATATCAATTTTTGGGCTAGGCAAACACGTGTTAATGAACGCAAGAAACACACGCGAATGCAAGGGCTGAGGGTTATAGCAGTGCTTCTCAAAGTGGGGGTCCGCGGAAGTTATCAAGAAAGGAGAGAAAAATATAATTATAATCCTCCAATTGCTATCAATAATACTAACCCTATAGAATTTGTCATTTTTGACAATAAGCAAATAAATGAAAGAAATAAAAGGAAATAAAATAAAAGGAAATATAATACATTTCGCTACCATGTAAGTACAGGGAAAATAGTGCAACGATTCCTGATGCAATGGAAAAATTCCTGCCGGTCCGCAATACAAAAAATTTTGAGAAGCACTGGGTTATAGGAGGGAAGAGAGGAGAGGGGGGGAGTAGAAAACACGGCATTAGATAGATAGTATCATTCGGTGGCCCACTGTCGGCTATTTCAAAGCAAAGTTAGTTTCAAAGCAAGGGTGTTTGAATGAACAAAAAACAAACACGGCATCTTTCATCTCTGTGCAGTCCATCCTCACAGCCGGCGTCTGCCCATCCTACACTGTTAGTTACTATTTAGTTTATTAAATTTAAATACTGACGACCTTGTACGCATTATTAGCATCAGTTTTTCTAGGTCACCACGTGTTAATGAACACAAGAAGTGAAGGGGTGTGGGTTATAGGGAGTGAAGGGAGGAGAGGGGGTAGATAACACATTAGCTAGTATCAATCGGCGTATTTCAAAGCAAAGTTAGTCAACGCAAGGGTGTTTTTTTTATTAACAAACACAGCGTCTTTCATCTCTAAGCAGTCCATCCTTTTTTTTTGGCAGAGGACTTTTGTTTTCTTTATACGATTCTTTTAAAGAACCATTTTTTTTGAGTGTGTTGTGCGATCTCTGTTTCACGTTGAGAGAAAAAAAGATATATCAAAATACATTGTATTTGTTGGGACCCTATTTTATTTCCCGTTGACAGATATTTCTCCTTAGATGTACTTCACATCATATATTTGAAACAAAAATTTTCATTTGATAAATTGTTTCGCAAGCCACAATGTAAACACAAAAAACGCATGGGAGTCGAAGTTTGGCCCTACGGTTAATATAGACATAGAAGCCACATTTTCACGGGTACCCGGGCGGAATTTTACTACCCGGGTAATCACACGGCAACGGGTACCCGGGTCCCGGGTACCCGTTGACAGGCCTACTTGCAATGCTAGCTGACCAGCAGATATCTGTTTCGGGTTTAGGAACTATTAAATCAGGCCCTATGATATGTTAAACGGATGAACAAACAAACACACCAGCTACCAGTTACTTGAACTGAATCGCTCTGCTTACTTCAATATAATATACAAATCTATTTCTTATGACATACGTAGATGTACTTGCAGTTTTAAGACGAACAGCTTCTTAAGGAATCACTGGATAATTAAACTGAAACTGTTTATACATTTCTAAGAAAATCGCATTCAAGTAACCCATATTTAAACATTAAAAAAAATAAAGTAAAGAGATTAAAACTTATGGAATTCCCGCCATCTTCTTTAACTTCGATTTTGTAGGTATTTAACGTGTCAGCTGATACATGTTTATAACTTATTTCTTGCTTATTCATTAACAAGAAAATTTGACCTTGTTTATACTATGCCAAAAGTACAAAGATGTCTTGGCTCTTGTTTACCTGCATTGTATGTAAATGTTAAAGTCAGGATGACCTGGCTTTGAGCTAAAGCTGATAAGCTTATCTTATTTTATGTCATCTTATCCATTAAGACGCTTCTTCTAGACAGAAGATTATTGCGTCCTACGCATTTGTAAGGTATGTGTTTACTCCTGCATTTTTTTAGAGTTTCAAATGTTGATAAAGTGTTGGTTTTCCTGGTTTCATCAGGCAACCCTTCCTACTCTCGCATTCTGGACGCAAAGAACGAGAATTTGTATGTGTTTGTTCTTGCATACTGAATTAAAAAAAGTGTTTTATCATTATGCATGTCTGAGGTTTGTATTAAGTTATCTTTGTGTTGAATTTTTTAATTATAATTAACTAGGTTGTGCTGCGGCGCCGTGGCGCCTGCTGCGCCTACTTTTTTAGGGCACCTACGACGCCCACCTTTTTCAAAAGCCCAACTAACTTGTCCTTGTATGATAAATACGTAATATTAAACTTCCTGAAATGTACACAAAATATTTACTAATAGGAGTTGTAGGGCGCCAGTGGCGCCAATTTTTTTTTGTTGTCAAAAGCCCAAGTAACTTATCCTTGTATGATTAATACGAAATATTCCTGAAAAGTACACAAAGTATTTATATAATATTTTTTTTAACAGTGCTAATCACCACACGATTCTTTAACTGCAATTTCTGTCAGTCCTGTCCGCGAGGCTACTAATTCTAGAAGGCAGTGGATTTAATTACTGCAGCAAAAATAACTCTTTAAGTCAGTCAGCACTGTTTACAACACAAATGCTGACGTCAAAGATTCGTGCGTTGTTTGGTTAAACTTAATCTGGAAACCAAAATGATTATGATTTTTAAGTCTATATTTTCAATTTAAAAAAAACAGGCGAATCATGTGGGACATTTAGCATTAGGCAACAGTGAGTCATAATTGAGGGTGATTATATAATACTAGACGCCCCGCGGCGTAGCATACGCCGCAGACTTGCTTATGGAGAGTTCCTTTACCCCTTTAATGCACTTTTTTAGGGCACCTACGGCGCCGACCTTTTTCAAAAGCCCAACTAACTTGTCCTTGTTTGATCAATACGAAATATTAAACTTTCTGAAATGCACACAAAGTATTTTAAAATAGCTGTTATAGGGCGCTTGCGGCGCCCCCTTTGTTTTTTGATGTTAAAATTAACCATCATCAAATCCTCTTTTTACACTGTTCCCTTTTTTCAAAATTAAAATATCAGCGAAAACAATGACGTCATATAATTTTTTTTAACAGCGCATGTTAAATTTGCACACCTTTTGATGCATTGGTGCAGTAATTTGGTGCGCTGCTTTCTAAAATTAGTATCTGTTGCACATGCAGCTTCTTGTTGCCTCGCAGGGTCCGACCACGAAGAGAATTATATATATAGAATATTGCATTATTTTTTATTAATACTTTACTCTTGGTTGTCTTATCCTCTAGTGTTTCAACGTTTAATTACTAAACTAATGCTGTTAATCTTGTCAGTTTTGTACATTCTCCAGTAATGAATTTGGTAATTCTTTTTTGAGTTTGTTTTAGTTTATCCATGTTTTTTTTTCATTGGTTGATGGGTCCTATACAGAAGATGCATATTGTAGTACAGGTCTCACCAAAGTGAGGTAGCATTTTATATTCTCATTACACGTGTAAAAATTAAATTTTATAAAGCCTAGTGTTTTGTTTAATTGTTTAATAACTTCATTGACATGGGGATTCCATGATAGTTTCTCATTTATTATTTCTCCTAAGTATTTTGCATCTTTAGTTTGGATTAGCTGTTTACCATGAATAAAATATTTTGAATTTTTTGTTTCTTTTTTGTTTGTTACTCTTAAGAGTTGATACTTTTCCATTTACTCCATTTAGTTTCCCATTTTATTAATTTTACTAGCTTGTAATTCACTCTACTTACATGGCTCGGCCATCAACGCGAAATCTTCTGCTATGTAGTTGCTCTGTGGAAACGCAACATTTTACTATGCGTTGATATGAACGAATTCAAAGGAGAAGAAGTAAACACACATCTCTACAAGTTCTTTAAGTGGATTCGCGGACAATGTTTTTTAAAATGAATTATAGCACTCTCTTTAGTCATGTTTCGATAAGTCTACACTTTTGTTTTCCTAACATGTTTGAAAAAATTAACGTTTCCTATCTCCGAAAAAAAAATAATAATAATAAAAATATAAAAACTCATTCAAATATTTCTACATTGGAAAAAAAGTAGAAAAATACCCAATATTTTAGCAGGTTATTCATTTTAAAATGCCACGAACGATTATGGATATAAAAAAAAATTCCTCTGTTTTTAAAAAGCTAAACAAGGAATTGCCCATATCGAGGAATAAGTAGGACTTGAACATTAAAACATCCTTATCAACAAAAATTCGGTTGTAACAGTGGTTCTATTTATTAAACATTTAGCAACTAGGGTAATTGTTTTATAATGAAATTACACTAATAAAATAATAGTTGTCACTTCTTTTTACTGACAAACGTTTATTTACCCTATTATTTATTGATAAATTCAACTGTTATTCTGGACTTTAAGTTGTTATGAATGTTTTCGAATTTTGTTGAAAAACTAAAAATGATACAAATTTAGTACAGTTAACAGCGTACATTCAATTTTAAGATAATTTAAACTGTAAGTTAAAATGTAATTGTTAAGATCTGAAACACAAATGTTTAAGTAATGAGTAATTAAAAGCAGTTTTGGATTTAGTTTATTTTAGAGTTCATTTATGTTGGCATGCTTTATAAACTAAGTTGTTTTCTTCTGCATTTTATATAGGCTATTGTGAACAGCAATTTTTAAAAAAAAATGCCTCAAATCTTTCACGAGACTTATATAATGTCTTCAATAACATATAAACAAAATTCAAACAAAGTTCGTGATGCGCGCACCAGATAACGTGGAATACTGTGTATCGCAGAACTGTAAGTTTTATATTGTATTTCTAAAAATAAATGGCCAATAGTAAAAGAAAACAAATAGGTCATAAGCGTCAACTGTCGCAAGTTGTACGTCATCCGTTAAATCCCTTTGCTAATATCCTGTTAAAGACATGTAAAACACAAAAAATGGTGAATACATTTTATTTTTACATAATGATTATTTGAAAAAAATATTTTTAAGTTTTCCAATCATAATTTTTTTAAAGAAATGTCGGTAATAGGACATAATCACTTAAAAATGAGAGATGACATATTTGCATTCCTTTTAAGGATGATTAATGTTCATATTAAAACATTTAAAAACAAAAAAAAAGGAAACTAAAAACATGAATCCAGAAACTAGAAATTTCGCTATTTGTAATGATGTAAGATATAGCAACAACAAAATAAACGCAGCTATAGCACATAAAATACCCAACAACTACACAATCCTTACAACTAAACAACGCAAACAAACACAAAACTCTAACAAACACAAATCCCAAACAACTGCAACACTTTCAAAACTTAAAAAAACTAACATACACACAATCAATCATTGAAAAATATATTGATCATACTCTATTGAAAAATATATTGATCATAGTCTATAAATGTACATTGTTAGACAACTATTGCACACCGCCCAAAAAGCCATCATTATAAGACACACAGATAGCTAACAAAAGTTAAGCTTAAATGGGAACATAAAATTTGTTTTAGTTTACGTGATAAATCCAGCAGATTATAAGACACTAGTCAATAAATACGACTGATTCCAATGAAATGGTATCATAACATGTTTGTTCTGTATGGTATAAATGTTATCTTCACGACAGTACCTATCAGTTTTTTAAAAGTTGAACTCGTGCAATTTTATTTCTAAAATTGTAAAAAAAAGTATTATTATAAATTATATGAAAGTAATTTAACATACATTTTTAATAAAACTTGAAATGTAATTACATTAACGGAGTTTTTCTGTTAACCTAAGCAATATAAACATTTATAGCAATAGACACATTTATCCCCCTCATTTCCGTCGAGAAGGGGTGGCCTCCACGGGGCTCGGCGGAGGAGTAAGGTCGCGGACCGCTGACCTGAACGCGCCCCATCCGACCCGAAACCGACAACTCCTGGCAGGCAATGCCAAAGTCCGATATGTTAGGTGTTAAGTGCTAGTTACATTTGATTACAGTCGCTGTGCGGATCTTAGACAAAGCATCTTAAATGAATTGTCGATGATGAAAACCATAGTACCGTTTGAGGGTCGGGTTAATCCGAAGCGACCGTTTCGTCCCCCTCATTTTAATAGCAACGCTATTGAGCGGTGCCGGTTTAGGGCCAGGAGCGAGAGTACTAATTAGCACAAAGTACCGCGAAGAACGCAGCGGACGCCAGCTCTGAGGAAACCTTCCAGTGGGGGTTACACCATAGGTAGGTCTTTGATGATCCCCCGCTCTGCGACGGTCCTAACCATGGAGACCCTTATGCTTTGCCGGGGTGGCGCCAAAGTGGTAGCGGGTCGTAGTAGAAAATTTCACCCCCTCCTTGTGAGACCAATTTAATGGGAGGCATTTTCGACACTATCTCCTTGATGCCCCGGTGGCCGCTTCAGAAGCGACCGCTTCCGGGGTGTTTCTCAGCTGTTGCGTCCCTTTGGGGGCCAGATAGCTGAGAGGGTCTTCCGGGAAGACCCCTAAAGAGCTCTAGGCTCGGGGCTTCTGATTTTCTTCCACATGTAGGATCTATAAAGGAATTCTCAGAACTAACATAAAAACAAAGTCGTCAATTGATCTTTCAAAACATAAGAATATTTAGCAGCATCAGATGTTTTCTTGACTTTCTCTTAGCAATTTTGTAATAAAGCAATAGTTAAATGTAACCGTCAAGTAATATTGATGAAATAAATAGCTTACAATGATATAAACTTCATGAAGGAAATAAATAACTTTATAATGTATAAAAAAATATTTTTCTTTTTTTCCTATTTAAGAACATAAAAAATAAACAAAAACAATCATCATTGTGGACGTGGAAGAACCCAAACAACAGCACAAATATTGGCGAGCGATCCAAACACCTGAGCGAAATGTTGTGTCCTTATACAAAGTTGTTGTATTACTCTACCAGAACTGTTTTTCATCAGAACTGGTCTGTCGGTAAAGTTGTCATTAAGAATTTTAGTTATGTCATAACAGATTGGCCCTTTAATAAAATCTATTTCATTCAAATGCACATTTCGAAGAGTTGTGGAATTTTTTCTTCCCATAAATCCTTGAGATATACCGGCCTTCAAGTCTATTTCTTTCGTGTAGCCTGACCGATTAAAACGAACAATTTTTCTCCACAGAGTTGTGTTACTGTTTAAGTCCAGAAAACAAGATGATACATTTTTTTCCTGTAATCGAAACACTAAAACCGCATAACCACAATCTTGATTTCTGTTGGCCCTATCACAAGCGGCGTCAAAGTCATCAGACACATAGAAACCTTCCCCAACAGAGAAATCATTTCTTCTCTTGGCGACACCAAGTTTAATCCCTTCATTGAGGATCGATTCGGCCGACTGGAATAACGATGTTCCGTGGAACCACAAGTTCTCATTATGACTTCCGAAATGAAGTGTAATGTCTTCGTGTGATACCCTACGCCCTTGAAAAGGAACGCATATCATGTCAACTAAAGACACTGATCTTGGGTTATAAAGAGGCTCGTATGCTGGATGACGATAGACGACTTGTTGTATGCAAAAGTAATTTAAGGGCTGGTAGAACAGAGCACATGAAAATTCACCCAGCAGTGATTGGGACTCTCCAACCTCCGATTTTTTATTTTGAAGCTTTTCAATACCTGATTCTTTTTTATTCTTTTTTGTTTTGCTCCTTCTTTTTGTCTTCTTTTTCGTCACCTTTTGTGTCTCTTTCTTGTCGCGTGGGTCTTGGCTCATTATTTTTGATGGGCATGCGTCTTTAGAAATTGATGCTTTAGAATTGAGTACAGCTGAAAATCTTGCATCAAGCATGGCTAATTTTATTTTTTGCAAATCCATTTGCCACTCGATTTTAAATTAATTAATATATCCTACGATGTGTATGTTAACGAAGTATGCACTTAGTACAGAAGCTCTATACTCTAGACATGAGACACGTAAGCTGAGCTCTGTGGAAATAAAAAAGATACATCTTAAGTTTTGTTTAAAATGTTACTAGAAAGGCATTTTCGTTTATTTTTAAATTATTTTTGATAATAGATTATTTAACAGTATTACTTTCTAAATCCAAAGTTGTGTATAAACCATAGTTATTACTAAACAAAGGCAACATTTTTAATTCTTAAATATAAAAGAAAAATAAGTAATATCAATATTATTATAATGAAACCAAATATCTAAATAATAGTTGATACTTTGAAAAAAAATGAACAAAATGTGACATGTGTTAGGCATTGTTATTTTTAAAAAAAAGTTTTTAAATAGATTTAATAGCTGGATTATATTTTATAAAGAACGCCTTATTTTCAAAGTACAGCATGGCAGTGATATTTTCATTAAGTTTATTTGTTGGAAAAGTGCTGCACCATTATGGGGTGGTCAAGGTAAACAGGAAAATTGTATTGTTATAGAGACACTGTCAGTTATAGGTTTGATAAGAATATAAAAATAAAAACAACCTTAATCTTTGATAACATATTGATTAAGGGAACAAACATAAAGAAAAAGATAATTCATTGCACTATTTTAAGGCGATTATAATATCAATTACTAGAAATGTACAGAATCTGCCATTCAGCTAAATTTCTGAAAGCTGATTTTGATATATCAGCCTAAATGGTTGTCTCATGGTTCTAAATTGGTAACTTGTGTTTTGGTCTTTTGAACTGAGATGAAGTGTTGTCTTTATTTAACCACAAAATAAGGCAAGGATAATGCAAGGCAAATGGAGAATGGAATATAGGGTTCAAGTTGTATGCTTCATATTACTCTGAAACAGGGCCGGTCTAACCAAGTGCGGGGCCCTATGCAGCTTAGTGTGCAAAACGGATTGCGCGGGGCCCAGTTTGGGTAGGGATAAGGAATTAATAAGGAAAATAAGTAACAATTAAGATAGGCAGGGCCTATGAAAGCGCGGGGCCAAATGGGGCCACAAAGACTTCAATGGTCTAAGACCAGCCCCCTGAACCATATGAGTGTAAAAGATTTAATAATAAAAGTATATGGTTTGATGAAGTACGTGATTTAACCACTTTTAACAATTAAATTTAAAAACTCAAGCAGTTACGTTTAACTCGCACTCCGAAAAATCTTCAAATTTATTATAATAATAATAATAAATTGATTATTTATATAGCGCTGTATCCCAGTAAGGAACTGGGCTCACAGCGATTTACATGAAAGAAATAACATACCTATAAGTATTAAATTAACTTTCATATCACAACAAACACACAAAATTACATTACATTATACATAAGCTACGTTAATCATTTACAAGAAATGTTGTTTCATCAATTTTGAAAATAAATTTTGAAAAGATGTGTCTTAAGTGCAGTCTTGAAGGACTTGGTTGTTTGAATACCACGTATGTGTAATGGAAGAGAATTCCATTGTTTGGCTGCACAAAAAGAGAACGACCTTTCACCAAATGTTTTGGTGCGTGTTGTTGGAACAGAGAGAACGCGTGTGTCTGCAGAAGATCGTAGATGGCGAGTGGGTGAGTAGACAGACAAAAGTTCAGTAAGATACGATGGGCATGAGTCCGAAAAGAAGTTGTGACAGAGAACGGCCAGTTTGTAATCAATACGGGCTTGTATAGGCAGCCAATGAAGTGAGCGAAGAAGTGGAGTAACATGGTCATGTTTTTTTGCCTTGAGCACCAGTCTGGCAGCTGAATTTTGAACTTTCTGTATTCTTTCAATGCATTGTTTTGGCGCACCTGACAGAAGAGAATTGCAGTAATCCATACGAGCTAGTACAAGAGCACAGACTAGAGTTTTTGTGGCACTAACTGTTAAGTAATGACGGATTGAGCTGATCTGACGAATGGCAGTGTAGGCAGAGCGACAGATGTGGTTGATGAAGTTGTTAATAGACATGTTGTCAGAAATAATGTAGCCAAGATTCCTAGTCGATGTTGTGAACAGAATATCCGAACTGGCTACGTGAATTGACTTCGGAAGAGACAAAGTACTGCGTGATTTATTGTTGCAAAATAGAAGTGCTTCAGTCTTGTCATCATTCAGCTTGAGTTTGCTTAACGTCATCCAAGACTTTACTTCACCAATGCACTCCTGCAACAATTGGACAGCGGAGTCCATATTAGAGGGATCAGTGTGAGTATATAGTTGAGTATCATCTGCAAATGATTGGCTTTTAACTGAATGCTTTTCGAGCAGTAGAAGTAGTGAAGTCGCATACCATCTTTTGCTTGTTAGAATATTTCAAATATTTTGTGTATCTTATCGTATCTATACAGACGCTCCTTCTATGCAGTAGATAATTTTGTCCACAGACCATGACGGATGAACTGTTGGCAAGAGATGCAGCGTTCACAGGCGACGGCTATAAGGGTTTCACACATTACTCGGGCGCCTAACTCGTGTTTTGGTACCCATGTGACTAGCTGGGTGACTCAGGGACGCCAGGGAACACATCATGGCCTTCACATTCGAACCAGTGACCATCGGTACGCCAGTTGAGCGCGCTGCCACTCGACCACCGCGTCCCGAGTGTGTGCATATTGAAATTTATATTCTCTATAATTCCTATATTTTAAAACAAATCATAGTATTCTCATGATAATTGCCTTTTTTTAAGTAAATATTTTTTTTATGTATGCCCGGTTAGAGGATGTACATCCTTGAATAGTTAAAAATCTATAATGCTGGGTTACGCTTTTCCCGTCGTAAGTTACACAAATAAAATCCATTGATCTTCTGTCTAGCAGCTTCGGCTGAACCATGAGCATTAGTCGAAAGATATAACAGTTTTTGTAAGAAAATTTTAATCTAGCCTTAAGCCTGCTATGAATGCATACAAACTCAGATCTAATCGCTTTACATATTTAAAACTTCTGAAAATAATCTCTTCCTTAAAAGTAAGCTAAAATTGCTTAATGTTTGGATAAAGTTTTAGTTCTGTGTCGTATTTGGCTTAAACGTAAAACTTCATCGATTCCCAAGCAAATATACTTCTCTCAAACACTTTTTATGGTGTCATGTGAGAACAGTTGTCGCGAAATCATTGTTGATAAACAGTAAGATTTTATTTTACTATTTCTCAAAATTACAGAGAAGATTGATGAAATGTTGTTTCTTCCTTTCACAACATGACCTAATTAATCAAAATCTTTTAACAATAATTTAGCATTAAGGTCAGTTACTGTAACAAATATGTGTAAAAAAGATTAAACCTAACTGAATCCTATAAATATTTGTATTATAAATAACAATAATGTATGCATGTAAATCATTAGAATGATTCTTGTCTTATGGTTGTATTTATAATGTCTGCATTTGGAGACCTTAAAGATGTGAAATAATAACCCATTTAAGTTATAGCTTAGTCTGGTCTTGAGTCAAGTCAAATTTTTCAAAGATCATTTCTTACGTAAAATACTTTCATCTATTTAGTTACACTAAGTAAATACTTACTTTATTTTGAATCAAATAAATTTAACATTCACCAAGCAACTGTTTCTTTTGTTTGGGCAAACTATATAGAAAAAGTTCCTTTTAAACGTATTTCTGTTTCGCAAACCGAAAGTGGGTTAAAGAGGAATCAGACTGATTCGTTCATTGACTGATTGGCCATGCTGGGACGCAGATACAAACAAAGAATCGAAACTGCAACCGAGACTCAGCTGCTGTTGCAGTTCACGTTATCACCTGCGATAAGAATCCTGCACAAGTATGGTGTGTTTACATGACACACACATGCTTTAAGTTCCGAGAATCTAATCTATCACCTAGTGTTTGGTGTGCTCTTATCGTGTTTGTCTTTCTGTCTTCTATTTATAGCATTAAGATAAATACATAAATAGACTATTGCGTTTCAAATTATGGTTTTTGTAGGATATTAAACAGTTGAAAATTTTAAAAATCTAGTAATAAGTAATTTAAAATATATGTAAAGATAAAACTATCAAATAATTAATAAGTATGCTCAATCACTTAATACTTTTATTATTAAAGAAATATAATAAGTCCGTTAACTACTTAAATTAAAACATAGCCTACACTTATTTTAATTGTAATTTCAAATTTTAAAAAAACAAAACATACTAACTTTTAAGTATAGTTTAATGTCTCAAAATTTTTCAGTTAAAATTTTTCTCCAACAATTGTTCAGCTGTGTCCTAATTTAACGATGAAATGTGTTCGTTTACCTGGATGGTTTAGATGTAGCCGCCTATATTTATGCTCACCTCGACGGCTCAGCCGCGGACTAGTTTTGACCTTCACACCACATAATTATTTGTACATCAGACTTGTGTCCAAAATAGCTTGATTAAAATCATGTTCTTTGTGCTCGGCATAGCTAATGCCAAATAGCAAGATGCTAGTGGAAATTTTTGTATACCTCTATGATGATTAAAAGCTCAGGGTTCAAAAACATGAACAAATAATTAATAAAACTAGAGCAGTCAGCACTCTAACTCCAAGCAAAGTGTTATCAAAATTACTGAGAAGTTTCACACGGATCTCATGTTTGCTAAGTAAAATCTAAAGCAATTACATCGATACTACTAAAGTCAATATTTTGTTAATTTTTATGTCATTTGTTAGTATCTACGCCTGCTGCAATTGTTATAAAACTTTCTCGATGCATCTATTCTCAAACTCTCAGACTGCTAACCAAATAAGTGTTCTGCTTATTATTTATTAATGTCTTCAAATCATTGTTTAATTATTAACTTTTTTCTAATGTTATATGTGAGATATTACTTGCAATCAAATCTTCACTTCTTTCCCTTCATATTTTTTTCATATACGATACAATGTAGGTAAAAGACTTCTGGCAGACATCCAAGCGTGTTGGTGAGTTAAAGCTCAAAGCTCAGACACATAATCTTGCTCGACCGCTTCAAAAGATATACGTGGTGGTAGGGTCGATTAAATTTAAAAACACAAATCCCTTTCAAACATTGTGCATTTAATTTTAGTAAAAGTCAACCGAATTCCATCAAAATCATCTTTAAATTTAAATCATTCCAAAAATCACCATAATCTAAAGGTATCGTAGATTGGTTAGTTTGCAACTTTTCTAGGAAATTGAAAATGTGAAGTTGGTGAAATTACAGATTTGATATTTTACACGACTGGCAGACGAGAAAGCAAGTTTATAACACCTTGTACAAATAAACATTTAAATTAAAACAAGGCATCACAAATTTTATTTTTTTTAATTTGAAAAAAAACAACACAAAATAAACCATAAGCCTGAATCAGTACAATACACTTTACGTGAATTGATAACTAATATTTTTCTTGTATTCAAAATAATTTAAAACAAAATAAATGATAATCTGCAATTAAATTTTTCATTAAAATGTGAAGTAATTATGAATTTTAATTTCCATTTCTAAACTAATATATACCGTTTTTATCATCAAATTCACAATACATGTTTCACGTTGGTTTACTTACAATAAAATGAATTTGAATTCAAAGTAAATTATTTTATTGTATTTTATTTAAAGGGGGATTTTATTTGTTCAACATTGCGTCTGCATTTTCAAAACAGTTTATTACATACTTTCAATGTTTATTAATATATTATTTTTCCATAACTAAAAAAATTCTCCAAAACAACAAAATGGGTAACCATGAATTGACATATATTTTCTTACGCCTTTGCTTGACCGGTTATTGGTTATTTGTAGAAAATCAACCAGCATTTGTAATTTAAGTTGACTAGCTTTTACAACCATTCTACCGCTATTTACACAGGAGTACCTAGAGCTTAACTCTAGCTAAATCAAATTTACATTGGCTCTATTACAAGTAAAATGTAACTTGTAAAAAAAATATGTTTGCTGAAATAACTGAGCAAATAATACACATCCAGTGATTTTATTATTATTTTAAATAAAAACAATGGCTGTATTAGGAATCAACTACTGAAAGTACAATGAAAATTTTATACTTTACAGCTTAAGATAATTATAGACGACTCAAAATAAGCCTTAAAAATAAAAACAAAATACATATAAACAAAATTTAATAGGCCTATAAAGTGTTCTAATTAATATTTTAAATACGCTTCAACAGTTAATACATGGAACAAATAATTTGCGGGGAAAAATGAATATTACCATCTCTTTTATCCTGGGAGAAACCAAATAACAGCACAAATATTAGCTAGGGATCCAAAAACCTTAGCAAAACTGTGGGTCCTTATACAAAGTTGTTGTATTACTCTACCGGAACTGTTTGTCATCAGATCTGGGCTTTCGGTACAGTTGTCATCAAGAATTTTAGTTACGTCATGACAAATTGGCCCTTTAATAAAATCTATTTCATTGAAAAATAAATTTTTAAGATTCGCCGAGTTTTTCCTTCCCATAAATCCCTGAGATATACCGTCTCTAAATTCAGTTTCTTTCTTGTAGCCTGACCGATTAAATCGGACAATTTTTCTCCACAAATCCATGTTTTTGTTCAAGTCCAGAAAACATTTTGATAAACTTCGTTCTTGTAATCGAAACACTAAAACCGCATGACCACAGTCTGTGTTTCTCTTAGCCCACCAGCAAGCAGCGTCAAAGTCATCAGACACGTAGAAACCTTCCCCCACGGAAAAATCGTTTCTCCTACAGCCAACACCAACGTTAATCCCTTCATTGAGAATGGAATACGCTGACTCGAATGATGGTGTTCCGTGGAACCAGAGCTTTTCGTTTGGGCTTCCAAAGCGACCTTTTACGGCTTGATGAGAGGTGTTCACGCCTTGAAAAGGGATGTAAATCATGTCCACGAACGAACTTAGCCTGGGATAAGATGGAGGCTCGAAGACAGGATCACGAAATATGACCTCTTGAAGCCAGTAATTGAAAGGCTGCTGATACAGCTCTGACCAACAACTGCTACCCGGCCCTTGTTGAGCCATGGACATTTTTTCCTATGCCCTGTAAATAAAAATGAGATGATTTAATAAAAAGTTATCAAAATCTGCTCTTTTTATGAGGTCATGTTATGCCATATGATGACGTTTTTAGTCAATGAAATCAATGGCCGTCATCTCTGTTGGTTAAGTTCAAATAAAAGATCATTCCCTATTGTTGTTTACCTTCTTGTTATTTTGTTCTTAAGTTTTTGATTAATATAGTATTAAAATTATATATATATATATATATATATATATATATATATCTTATATATAATGCGATTAAGAGCGTCCTTGCTCGCTATGAAAGGTAACTTAATTTTTTTTAATTTAAAATTTATTTTAAAATAATAAACATTTTGGTGTCGAGAAAATATGAGCGTGTTGTGTTTCTCGAAGTAAAATATTATATGACATGACCTCATTATTTGAGCTTATAATAATTTGTGAAAAGGAAACCATGTAAATAAGAAGAAATGTATGCACTGGGTTAAGATTGAGGCTATTTGGAGGCAATATTTTTTTTTGTAGTGGGACTACTTTGAGAACTTTTAAAGGTAACTTCTCATTGGTAGTGGCAGTCATCAATATCAATATCATCACTCATCCTGGGTTAAAAGTAGAATATGATATTCAAAAACATAGTTCGTATTGATATTTTCATTATGCTGACCCCGTAGCGTAGCACTGGTATTGCGCTTGTTTATATATATATATATATATATATATATATATATATATATATATATATATATATATATATATATATATATATATATATATATTAGGGCTGCGGAAATTAACTATTAATTTCTCGATTAATCGTGTAAAAATTTTAACTATTAAATTATATACCACTTACAAATTATTGGAAGTAAACATAAAAAAAAATTATAAAATATAACGACTGATCAATAACAACAAATTTCCTGACAATTACACGAACATTTTGGTTTTATACTATTGACTGACGGGAACGTTCAAAATGATGATAAAGTTAGCCTACAATGGTTTTAACACTTCGACTACTTATCAAACCAAATGAAAAGCGTATTAAGCTAATGGCATTATTGGAGTCTGACTAACAAACAGAAAATGACGACAGCTCTTCTGATGAATTACTGCGTTACCAAATGGAGATAAAGGTTCCTGAATTCATTAACTCTCTACAATGGTGGAAACTTAATGAACACCGGTATCCGATAATGTCATTCCTTGCCAAGACCGTTTTGTGCATGCCAGTTACCTCAGTTCCATGTGAATGATTGTTCAGCTCGGCTGGTTATATTGTCAATTAGACCCGCACATCACTTGAATCAAATAATGTCAACACACTTGTCTTTTTGCGCAGTTGGTTAAAAGATGATATATAAAGGAGACATTCCAGTATTATTTAGATTTTCAATAACAATGGTACTTATGACGTCATAAACTTTAATTTTTGGCTTTAATCGAAATTAACTATTAACTATTAGTTACTTTTTCAAAATTTAACGATTAAATTTAAATTAATCGTTCACAGCTCTAATACAGACATACACACACACACATATACACATATATATATATATATATATATATATATATATATACATACATATATTACATATACATATATTATATATACATATATAATATATACATATATATATATTATATACATATATATATATATACATATACATACATATATACATATACATATTATAATAAATGTATAGGTTGCTTCCAGGGCTACCAATTCCCACAACCTCGAACCCGGAAGATTAAAGAATTGCAAACATAAAGATTTAAACAAAACAATTATTTGAACATATTACAATGTATATCTCCCGGGTCATACACAACCGGGAGACGGGACAAGAAAGCCGATTCCGGGAGACTCCCGGCAAAAACGTGAGAGTTGGCAACCCTAGTAGCTTCAAACAGACGTTTAAAATAGCAACATGAGTGAGTTAATGCGTCATAATGACTACGAAAGATTCGCCCAGGTGCTTCAACCTATTACACAATATTCTACTGGCCTTAGTGCACTAATGTCCCGGACATGCGGACGGTTGTGTATATATATAATCCTAGTAATGGACTGGAAAACAATCACTGCTAAAAATAACATCCAATCAATGGAAAGGGCGGTGGGGTGGTAATTTATAAACTAAAGTTAATAGACAAAATACTTTCAGGTTTAATTGCCATTCATGCAACGCTTTTTATAAATATCTCAGCATATTGCCTTCGCTTTTCAAAATCGTACATTTCGTAATAGATTTGATTTTCATGGAAATTTTATTTAAAAATACAAAATAAATGCTTACATTTATTTGCATAAAACAAATTAATAATAAATGTATTTATTTCTAACTTTTAGAGAACCCATGACAGAAATAGATTTTAAAAAAAAATATTAAAACTATTTTGCTAACCCATACACCGCAATAGTGTAAAATCAATCTTTTACACCGTCAGTTGGCGACTGGTATTTATATTTAAGATAAACACAAGTTATGATAACTCTAAAATCGACCAGCCTTACGCATTTCGTCCTGTAGCCAAAATTTATGTATTTTTAAACACAGGGCGTCATACCTTGTGCTACATGCAGCTAAACGAACGAGACTTTAAGCTCACGATTGCTCTATAGCAGATACTACTTTTTTTTCTTAATTTTAATTTTCATTCCCAATCTATAATATCATATTAGGTAATAATACAGCTTAAATATACATACCCAGATATATATATATATAAATATTTATATACACTCATACATAAACAAATATAAACAGACGCACATGCACCTAGACACACATACACATTTGCAAAGGCATATACCCACTGGCACAAAAAACACAATTGAATACAACACACGAATAACTCTTCTACGTTACATACATATAGACTACATTTTGATCTTACTGAGCCATAAAAAGCTGTAAAGTATGCAATATATAACGAAGAAAGTGAATCTTTTTATTTTCTAGTTTAAATTAACATTGAACATTCAATTTCAAGCCTAATACTTTTCTTTTAATCGTTACTCACAATGATACATATTTATATTTTATTTTAAACATTGGTATTTTTTTCTGTGCTTTATCTTATTTAAATATCTGTGGGTGGTAAAATTTTAATATATTTATATTTATAAAATGAAATGTCATCCTCTTAAAAAAACTTTAAATTATCATAGTTTTAAACATTATAATAAAAAGAGCCGGCATAAAACCAAGTTTTTAACTATAAATCCTTTATGTACGAGACATAACTAAAAGAGTGTTCATTATAATACGCAGCGCAAGACAATCCAAAAATAAAACATTTTAGTTATGTCTCGTAAAACGTGTTTAATATAATGCGCACCGATAGGGAATATGTTTATAAAAAGTATTGTCAATATAATACGCACCAAATCGCGCAACAGGAAAGTATTAATAAAAATGTCGTTCAATATAATACGCACCAGACACTATTTCAAAAATTTAACATGATACATAAAGATAAATAAAATAATTTAAAATTTCAATAATTTAATGACAGTACATGCGATCGATGTGAAAATTTGACACATCGTTTTTATCATCGGAACAAGTCTGCCTGCAAAATTTCAGCTCGCTAGACGAGGAAGTGGATTGAAAATCGATCCAACGTTTTTTCGACAAACAAACAAGAAACCAGTCACCACGAGTTAATAAAAAGGATTTAAAAACACTAGACAATCTACGTCTAAATATTTAAAATTAAATGTATGTTATACTTCCGTTAGTTCGTAGGTCTTACCAGTAGGGCTGTCAATTTTGTTGAAAAAAGCTCCCCGGGTACCCGTGAAAATATCGAACGGGTACCCGGGTTACCCGTTCTAAACGTCGTATAATTTTCCCCGTCATGACCGCTATACAATGGAACCTAGCCACCATCAATGCACCTCATTTCACACAGTATTAGTAGCCAACGGCTTGCTTCCAGTAACATGCTATTACTAATGCACTACAATTAACTACAATTTACAATGCACTAATTTTTTTTATTCAATTCCTGCTGTAAATGCATTCGTCATACTCATAAACTAAAACTAGAGTAAACTGAACATGCAAACAAAATATCAACAGAATGACGTAACGTTCAATGGCATACATACCTTGAATGTTAATATCCACTTGGCGTCGGTAGTCAATGCTAAGGGCGATGACGTATGCTATACTGCGGTAAATTTCAAGTGATCGTGGTTTGGTCAATGGTACTGCTTTTGTTGACACCAACAAGTTTCTGATATAGGTGGGTCAGCGGTTTTTTTATCAATATAAATTTTACGAATAGCTTTCAGATGGCGTTTTATCGCACTGGGTTGTCACCCTTCGCAGACACTGCTGCATTTTGCAGTGTCACTGTCAACTCGCTTGGCATGATTCCACACTTACCCATCTTATTAACCATAAAAGCTGACAACTTTAGGTGTATATCAATTTTTGGGCTAGGCAAACACGTGTTAATGAACCCAAGAAACACACGCGAATGCAAGAGTGTGGGTTATAGCAGTGCTTCTCAAAGTGGTGGTCCGCGGAAGTTATCAAGAAAGGAGAGAGAAATATAATTATAATCCTCCAATTGCTACCAATAATACTAACCCTATAGAATTTGTCATTTTTTACAATAAGCTAATAAATGAAAGAAATAAAAGGAAATAAAATACATTTCGCTTCCATGTAAGTACAGGGAAAATAGTGCACAGGTTCCTGGTGCAATGGAAAAATTCCTGCCGGTCCGCCATACTAAAAAGTTTGAGAAGCACTAGGTTATAGGATTGAAGAGAGAAATGGTAGAAAAACGACATTAGATAGTATCAATCGGTCTGCCACTGTCGGCTATTTCAAAGCAAAGTTAGTCTGAAAGCAAGGGTGTTTTTATGAGAAAAAAAACCAGACACGGCATCTTTCATCTCTGTGATGTCCATCCTCACGGCCGACTCCTGCCCATCCTACACTGTTAGTAACTATTTAATGTATTAAATTTAAATACTGACGACCTTGTACTCATTATTAACATCTGTGTTTCTAGGTCAGCACCTGTTATTGAACACAAGAAGTAGAAGCTAATGAAAGGGTGTGGGTTATAGGAGTGAAGGGAGGAGAGGGGGGAGGGGTAGATAACAACATTAGCTAGTATCAATCGGCGTATTTCAAAGCAAAGTTAGTGAAAGCAGGGGTGTTTTTTTCTATTAACAAACAGCGTCTTTCATCTCTAAGCAGTCCATCCTTATTTGGCAGAGGACTTTTGTTGTCTTTATATGATTCTTTTAAAGAACCATAACTTTTTTGTGTTGTTCGGTTTCTGTTTCACGTTGAGAGAAAAAAGATTTAACAAATACATTGTAGTTTGTAGTGACCGTTGACAGATATTTCTCCTTAGATCTACTTCTAAGCATATTTTGGAAACAAAAATTGTCATTTGATAAATTGTTTCGCGAAACACAATGTAAACACAAAAAAGCCGCACGGGAGCCGAAGTTTGGCCTACGGTTAATATAGCCTATAGACCTTCAAGCCACATTTTCACGGGTACCCGAGCGGGATTTTATTACCCGGGTAATCACACGGCAACGGGTACCCGGGTCCCGGGTACCCGTTGACAGGCCTACTTACCAGTGGCATAGCTATGGGAGGGGGAGGGGGTCCAAATTCAAAAGTCCCCCAGGGTCCCCGGACCAGCAAACTAGTGTCCGATTATTTTTACTTTAAATATTATTCCACCACCATGTATGTGAGGCCCCCAAAGAGGTTAAGCCCCCTTGGCCCCCAAACCCCTACACATTTCTAGCTAAGCAACTGGGTCCTAGACTAAATCCCTAATGTATACAAGTATAGCTACATGAGTAGAATACTTTAAGTGTACAATATGTTTACTTACCTCAATATTTCTGTGCGAAAGAAAATATTTGAATACGTCGTTCTTCTTTCGCTAAGCTCCCATTAATCTCATCCTCTCAAAGTCTCGAAGACCAGTAGCAGTGTGTTACTGCCCACCGGCCGTGTTCCTCCTCTTCACGTGACTGACCTCCCCGTGCTGTAAAACACGGTTGTTATGTGGTAAGTCGCTCTGTGTGAACTCCACTGACTTCTAGGGCTGGAGTGAACCTGCAGTGTCCCGTGACGGTCAACTAAAGCAGACTGCTGAGGTCAACTCTAGCAGACGGCTACACTGACAATAAGAAAAACAAACTTTGTAACTGTAGAGATAACTGTTTTCTAAGAAACACTGCCGTGTACACAATGAGATTAATTATTTTTTAAAAATTCAAATAACAGTCAGTGAAGTTTCATATTTAAAAAAAATGTTGTATATAAAATATAAACTGAAAGTGCGTTGTTTTTTCCTAGAAGATTGGGTCACTGAAACAAGTATGTAGCGCATCCTCTCACATGCTTTTACTTACAGGTTTGCATTCCAGCTAGTACATGATTACTGGAGCGTTTCCAAGTTACCTTGTTAAATAAACAAAATATGTTTCGCCATTCCATCCAACTATTTTGGTTTAATTAATAATTAAGATCCCGTGCCTGTACGTATTTGACTTATATACGATTAGCGTCTTATTGATACATATCAATAAAATGCTTAACATATATATTCTTTAAAACGTTAAGGTTTCTCGTTAAATTTCAACTCATGCTTTTACTTTTGAGATTTTACACGGACTGACAGACAAGAAATCAAGTTTATAAGAACTTGCCAAAAAAATTTAAGTAACACAAGGCATCATTAATTTTATTTTTCATTTGAAGAAAATAACAACAACATAAAATAAAACATAAGCCTAAGTAAGTACAATACACTTTACGTGAATTGTTTGATATTTTTATTCTTGCATTCAAAATAATTTAAAGCAAAATAAATTAAAATCTACAATCAAATTCTTCCAGGAGATCTGTAGTAATTGTGAAATTAAGTTTACTTTTTTAAAACAAATATATACAATCTTTTATCATCAAATGCACAATACATGTTTCAATTTCCTTTAGTTACAATAAATAGAATTTGAATTCTAAATAAGTATATTTAATTTTATTTAAAAAGGGATTTTGCTTGTTCCACTGCATTTTGCAGTCTGCATTTTCAAAATTATGTATTACATACTTAGTATGTTTTTTAATATATTATTTTCAATAACTAAAATATTGCTCCAAAACAACAACAATGAAGTACTATGAATTGGCGTACATTTTCTTACGCCTTTGCTTGACCGGGTATTGGTTATTTGTAGAAAATCAACCAGCAGTTGTAATTTAAGTTGACTAGCTTTTACAACCATTCAACCGCTATTTACACAGGAGTACATAGAGCTTAACTCCAGATCAGGGGTCTCTTTTCTGCCGGATGGCCGCATTAACTGTCAAACAACAGTTTGGGGCCGACTAAACACTAGAGGTCCAAATAAGAAAGAATCAAAACATAGATGTTTTAATTATAATTATGATATTAATATTATTTAATATTATATTTAATATTTTTAATAATACATAGATATACATGGACACCTGTATTAGTGTGAATGGTGAAATTATTCCTGGATGCAAAAATAGTAGATATTTCTGGCTTTAGATTTGATGTTCAAGACATCAACAGTGACCTGAGACATCATCGGACAAGATAGTTCTCAAATTGTTCTTCACGTATTTCATCTTCGATAATGTCTGTTTCCACAAGTATGTTGTTCCAAATACTGAAAGGTACCTTAATGCAAAAGCTTTGACATTAGGACTCTTCCTTGGGCAAAAAGTGGTAAAAACTCAAAAGTCCTTCTTTGAAATTAACCATGAGGAGGTCATTTGCTTGCACTGATATACACGGTTTACACTGGCTCTATTGCAAGTAAAATAAGAGGGGGGAAAAGAATACATAAATGTAGCGTTTACAAAAAATTTTCGCTGAAATATCTAAGCAAAAAAAAGCATATCCAGTGTCTTCATTATTATTTTAAAAAAAACAATGGCTGGATTACGAATCAACCATTGAAAGTGCAATAAGAATTTTAGATTATACAGTTTAAGATAATAATAGAGAAATCTACATGCGCTTTTTAAAATTAAAACAAAATAAATCTAAACATGTTAAATAGTCCTATAAGTGTCCGACGTGATATAATAAATACGCTTCAACAGTTAATACACGGAGCAAAAAATTATTAAAAACATTGAAGTTTACCATCTCTTTTAGCCTGGAAGAAACCATATAACAGCACAAATATTAGCTAGGGATCCAAAAACCTGAGCAAAACTGTGGGTCCTTATACAAAGTTGTTGTATTACTCTACCGGAACTGTTGGTCATCAGAACTAGGCTTTCGGTACAGTTGTCATCAAGAATTTTAGTTACGTCATAACAAATCGGTCCTTTAATAAAATTTATTTCATTGAAAAATAATTTTCTAAGATTCGCCGAGTTTTTCCTTCCCAAAAATCTTTGTGATATACCTTCTCTAAATTCAGTTTCTTTATTGTATCCTGACCGATTAAATCGGACAATTTTTCTCCACAAATCCATCTTTTTGTTCAAGTCCAGAAAACATTTTGATAAACTTCGTTCTTGTAATCGAAACACTAAAACCGCATGACCACAGTCTGTGTTTCTCTTAGCCCACCAGCAAGCGGCGTCAAAGTCATCAGACACGTAGAAACCTTCCCCCACGGAGAAACCTTCCCCCACGGAGAAGTCTTTTCTCCTACAGCCAACTCCAACGTTAATCCCTTCACTGAGAATAGAATATGCTGACTCGAATGATGGTGTTCCGTGGAACCAGAGTTTTTCGTTTGGCCTTCCAAAGCGACTTTCCACGGCTTGATGGGAGGTGTTCACACCTTGAAAGGGGATGTAAATCATGTCCACGAATGAACTTAGCATGGGATTAGATGGAGGCTCGAAGACAGGATCACGAAATATGACCTCTTGACCCCAGTAATTGTAAGGCTGCTGATACAGCTCTGACCAACAACTGCTACCCAGCCCTTGTTCAGCCATGAACATTTTTCCTATGGCCTGTAAAATAAAAAAGTAAATGATTGATGAAAATCTGCTGTTTTTTTGAGACTCCTATACTAAGAACTCGTGAAGGATTCCGGATCTGTATATGTCGTCACTTTTTTCAAAACGCTCGTCAGAACGTTTTCTGACTTGCTATAGAGCTGAAAATTTCACAGTAGGTTTGGCTTGTGGGGAGGATTAAGCTATTAAATTTTCAGATGGAACGAATGTACTTTAATTAAATTAATGCATTTTTAGTTTATCTCTATATGTAGCGGCCAGCTTTTGTTGACATTTTACGCGTCACGCTGAGTTAAGTTCAACCATCCGTGACCTAAACTTTTCCCTGCCTCCTCCGTTTTGACAACAAATGGGATTTAAGGCAATCTCAGTCTGTAAATGTTTGTCGCGTTTAAGCATGATAAATACATTTTTGTTATATCTCATATATAAGGGATTTATAGTAAAAAACTTTGTTTATACGGGGTTGTTTAACCCTCTATTACACAATGTGACCATTTGGTAACAAAGCGAAATAATAATTATTTCACTAATGCTTGATTAGTTTTTAATTTTTCAGACTGGTTCCCCTTTTATTTTATCATGTTTTGAACTTTTATACCGGAGAACTCTTCACTTAGACCATTTCGTATTTTTGTAAGAGCAACTTTTATTTGGTCACAGTGGGCTACACTTGTGTCTACCGAATCTCGTAAGTACAAGTGTTCGTTTTTTATCGCATAATGAAAGTTTCTGTTCAAAAAAATATTAAATGGTAACATTAATGTTTATACAATAATTATGTAAGCTTATTTTTGATATTTGTCATCAACGTTTTGATAAAATTTGAAAAAAATGGTATGTGACCATTTGGTAACAGTGCGTCTATGTGGTTATTTTTTTGGGGTGGTTTTTCTTGTTGGAAAATGACAACATACTAAAGCTAACATTTTATAAGCGATATAAATAGTGTTTTATTTATAGAATATTTATAAATATCAAATATTTATGTTAGCCTTTTATACTTTTATAAAATTAACAAGTTTTACAATCTTTAATGTTAAATTAAAAATAATTTTAAAATTCTTTTTTATAAATAGAATTATAAATAGAATTAGACATATGGATGATAATCAATGATATAAAACATATATATTTTGTACATTTTCTATTTTGTTTGTTTTTTTCCTCTCAAGAATTCAAATACCAAAGTCTTGTATCCATCAAGGTTTCATGGAAAAAATAAAGATGTACATGTTTGTGCCATTCCTGAGGACCCAGATGATAATGAACTATCTTAGGAAGATGACGATGATGTAGATGAAACTTTTAATCCAGAATCAGAGCACAACAGAGATTCAGGTAAATTTACATAATTTTTAAAAATAAAATATTATGTCTTATATCTTTTGAAAGAATAATTAAATATCATTCAATACAATTGTTGACGTAAACACTAAAAAAATAATAATTCAATTTGTCCTTTTCAGACTCAACAACACCAGTCTCTGAGAGGGATATGAATGAAGCACCTGGTAATTTTTAGGTACTGCAGTCCAACCACAGGCAAAAGTATCAAATGGACATTTTCTTAGCAGCAGAATTCTTTCCTCAAGATCCTGTTTTTGTTTTTGTTTTATCGCTGTTGCAAAAGAGCATCAAAATCCTATAGACTACTTTAGGGAAATTATTGATGAATAAATAATGGATAATTTTGTAATACAATCAAACATTTACAGAGCTCAGACAAATATGAACCAATATTTGAATGCTAATGAACTGGAGCAGTTTACTGGAGTTTATTTATGATGAGCATCATAGTTCAAATGCCAAAAGCAGTTGTTACTGGGGAATTGATACTCGTTATGACAAGGTGGCTAATAAAAATATATCTATAACAATATAACCCCAACAGTTTAAAAAGTGTGTGTGTTGTTCTATTACTGGAGTGATTCATAAATTTGAATGATACTTCTGTAAAATTCTGCCGTGTAAAATAGAATTGGTTATAGGAGCTTCTGGAAACATTGTGCTCCGTCTAGTTATCAATGTTACAAGTAAGAAATAAACAACACTCAATGATTGTTTTCAAGTGGATATTATGAATATGGCAGTAGTTTAGGCATGACTGATCTATAGGAATGCCTGTAGTAATGCAGATTGGGACCAAACAAATATCCTTTCTCTACTTGATTTCAAGACACAGATCGCAATATGCCTAATGAAAAAAGGTAAAGTAGGGTTTAGAAAATGTGCTCATCATAGAGCCAAAGAAATGACAGATCCTACAGCAGCTGTTTAACAAATACCAGTAAGACATGACTATGTTGGTCATTTTCCTGAGCCAATTTACAAAAAAAAAGATGCAAGAGGTCAAATTGCAGGGAATTTTTTTAGAATGAAATGTGTAAAAATTAGTAACATGTACTTATGTACTATTCAACTTTTCAAGACGCACAAGTCAAACAGTTTCAGTAGACTCAAACTAGATTTGTATGTAGGTGTATAAATGTTTACTGGCCTTTATGAAGGTATTTTATTAAAAAATATTATTAGATTTTCCTTTATTTTGTTTTTATTTATGTTGTAAAATAATGATTTTTGTTATCCTTACTATTATTTTCATGAATTATTGGAGCAGTATATTCAACATATAAACATGTAATTGTAATCAAATGAATGTTTACACTTATTGGTGTTCACAATTAAATCATCATCTTTTAAAATTAAAAAAAATAGTTGTCATGTTCCTATATATTCTGTTTTAATTTTTTTTTACCTTTTAGACGCACTGTTACCATATGGTAACATACCAATAAAATCACAATTTTATAAAAATAGTATATTTTTCTTCCATATTATGTTTATATATGTCCAATAGACATATAATATCCAATCAAATATTTTTTTCCCATGAAAACCTAAAAGTGCGTAATAGAGGGTTAAAGAGTTTAAATTTTCATGAATGAAATTGAGTTTGACAAATCTTTTGTTAACATGTAAAAGTAGAAAATAAAATGAACAAAAAACTTTTTTAAAAAGATGAGGCCCAGCTACAGTGAGGAATGTAGAATCTCGCATGAAAAAGCAGAAACTATTTTTTTTGTCACAAACTAAGTAGTCACACATGGGGACTCAGAACTTTTTTGTTAGTTGATCAAATTTTATATCTCACATTAAATCCCACAATCGATTACAATAAATATCAATAAAACTTAGAGATTTGTTAGTTGATCAAATTTTATATCTCACATTAAATCTCACAATCGATCACAATAAATATCAATAAAACTTAGAGTTCTGAGTCCCCCTGTGTGACTACTTAGTTTATGACTAAAAAAATATTTTCTGCTTTTTCATGCGAGATTCTACATTCCACCCTGCAGCTGGGCCGCATCTTTTTTAAAAGGTTTTTTTGTTCATTTTATATAAGGTCGTGCCCTGCGTTGCGATGACCGATTTAGTCACAGAAAGCAATGGACGTCATTTCTGTTAATGATGTTCAAATGAAAGCTCATACTTTGTTGTTGTTATTTTTTTCTTCAGTTTATGATTAAAACAAAATATTAAAAGTATATATATATATATATATATATATATATATATATATATATATATATATATATATATATTACAATAAATGTATAGGTTCCTTCAAACAGCCTTTAAAATAGCAACAGGTGTGAGTTAATGCTTCATAACGATAACGAAACTTTCGCCCAGCTGCTTCAACCTCTTAAACTATACTCTACTGGCCTTAGTGCACTAAATTTCCAGGACATGCGGACCGCTGTGTTTATATTTAATCCTAGTACTCGACCGCAAAAAATCTCTGCTAAAAATAACGACCAATCAATTGGGGGGGGGGATGATTTATCAACTAAAGTTAAATGACAACATTTTTTTCAGATTTAATTACCATTCACCTATGCTTTTATAAATATTTCAATATATTGCCTTCACTTTTCAAGAGCAAACATTTCATAATAGATTTGATTTTCATGGATAGTTTATTTAAAAATACAAATTAAATGCTTACATTATTTCAATAACACAAATTAATGATGATTGTATTTATTTCAAACTTTTAGAGCACCCATGACGGAAACAGTTTTTTTTTAAATATTACAATTATTTTTTCTAACCCATACACCACAGTCAACAGTGTAAAATCAATCTGACGAAATAGCAGCAAAAGCCATATTTGGTATTTTATCCACAGTCAGTTGACATATGGTGTTTATATTAAGATAAGCACACGTTTTAATAACTCTAAAATCGATCAGAATTATGCATTCCGTCCTGCAGACGCTATTATGCGTATTTAAAAACAGGGCGTTCTGACCTTGTGCTACGTGCAGCTAAACGAACGACGCATTAAGCTGACGTAACCCGTTGGCTCTATAGCTGATAATACGTTTTTTTCTTCTTCTTTTAATGGCAATTTTTTTATCGCAATCTATAATATCATATTAGGTAGTAATGAAGGAGAAAATATACATACACACCTATATACTTACTAATATGTAGACAAAGATACACAGACGTACATGCACTTAGATACACACATACACACTTGCACATGCACATACGCACAAGTGCAAACAACCAAGTGAATACAACACGCGAATAAATCTTCTACGTTACATACAGATATACTACATTTAGAACCCAATGGGCCATGAAAAGCTGTATAGTTCGCAATATATCATGGAGAAAATGAATATTTGATTTTCTAATTTAAAAAAAAACCTTGTACATTCAATATTTACTCCTACTATTTTGCTTTTAATTATCATTAAAAAATGATAAATATTTTTTTATATCATTTAACACATCGATATTCTTTTAGATTTGTGTAATTTAAATATCTGTTTTTGTGCTAATTTATTGTCTTTAAATTTTTTGAATATTGAATGAGATACCATCCTCTTACAAAATTTTTAAATTATAATAGTTTTTAACGTTTTAAAGATGCTTTATTTTCATGCATCAATGAAAATGTTTGGTATTAATAAAATGCTAAAATTGATGCACAGATTACAGCAATTTTGTTTTACCCCATATTTCCTCGTTTTGAAAAAAAATATATAGTCTCTCGTTTCAAACGCACAATAAACCACTTCAAAATATTTGAAATGTTTAACTTCAATTATTCCCAAAGTAAAATTTTTATAAAGTAAAATAAATTAAGTGAAAAATAAGTTTACTTACCGCTACTTCAATATTTATAAGCGGAAGAAAATATTTGTATAATAACATAAGAAAAAAACTTTGTAACTAGGCTATAGAGGTAAGAACTATTTCCTTGGAACAGGGATGTGTACAGTGCTGTGTACAAAATGTGTGTAAAGCTCCCATCCTCCACATCCGTCACTGCAGTTTCATATTGAAAAAATTGTTCATTCAAACTGAAAGTGCGTTGGCGTTGTTCTTTCTTGGAACATTGCGTCACTACAAAAAATATGTTACGCACATGCTATCTTTTAGTTTCAGGGTTACTTTCCTGCTAGCTCGTGACTACTGGAGCCCCTCCAAGCTACCTTAGTAAAATAAACAAAATATAAGCAGCCCCAAGAGCTTGTGTATGTATTGTGAAAATTAATATCAGAATGACCTTTTCTTATTTTTTATTACAGGTTTTATTTCACTAGTCAGGTTTGTCCGTCAGTAAGAATTAAAAAGATTAATTAATTGATTTCAACTCCCAAAAAAATACATCTTAAAATGATTTTTTTTAAAATATAATTTGTATGATACCTATCGATACTATTAACCTCCATTCTCTTTACTAGTTCAATTGACTTTGAATTTTTCTTTGTTTTAAATTTATCTGCCCTAAGTAGTATACACGACTTTAGTAATTATTGATCTATTTTATCACGATATATATATTTAAACCCTATAAAAATAACTTTTGTTTCCTAAAGAATTAATTTTTAAAAAAAATAATCACATACATATATTAGCTATATATTTTACATATGAATGTATTGAATATCAGTTATAAAAATTGTCATCACTTATATAATTACAGGGAAATAAGTTTAACGCATAAAATATGATATCGGTTAACACATATTAATAAAGGGGCACGGGTTCGAGTCTCGCTGAAGGCAGGGTCCTGTTCCTGAGGCTAAATGGTGTCCCTGAGTCTTGTGACCACTACTTTAGATGCCCCATAGGTCAGGAATAGTCTGAAAAGGAGACTACGAAATAATAAAATCTATCTCGACTAACTATTGTGTCTTTCATACATTTTTTCACTCTTAAGACGAAAAGATCCCCCTTCTGAGGATTATCCAAATTTCTAAAACATCTGCCTCGCTGGCAAAACGAAAAAGAAAACGATGGTTTTAGTCTCACACAAATGAAGCTAACTTGGCTATACAATACCGACACCATTGAGATTGCCAGTGAGTTGTGCCAACATTTTTTTATCTACCACCCAAACGCCTCCATCCACTGACATAAGGGAAAGAATTGAATAAACTGATTTCCATGAAATCAATAAATGTATTATTATTATTTTTTTAAAATTGAAGCTATTTTATAACATTTATTTAACTTCTTTGATTAATATTTTTAATTTTTATTTAAAATTCAAACTCTTACATATCTTTGTTTAAATATGCGTAATTTTGTTTTTTATTGTACTTGTTTGTAATATACATTGACACAAAATTCTTTAAACAATAAAAATATTCCATTCACTTCAATTTCGTTATCATCAATTTTCATATCAGAACGTGCAGTACTTTCGTGGTGTAGCATCAAATTTGAAAACGTTTCAGCTATTTTAAAATTATTTATACTACATAAATGTCAAAATTAAATTAAATTAAATTTTTTTCTTATTTTTTAAAATAATGAAATTAAAAATCAACATACATAATTGGCAATGTATGTCACGTCAGTCTGTACAGTCTGTCTGTCCGTGACGCTACTAATTTTAGAAAGCAGCGCACCAAATTACTGCACCAAAAATAACTCTTTTCGAACGTTCGCATAAAATTGTACAATAGGGAAATACATGAATAAAATAAAAAAATAAATGAAAGTTCTGTATTACGTTATTTTTAATATGATGTGTATTTATTTTGAAAATTTCCGTAATTTTTGACGGGTTATATAATAGTATAAAAATAAATGTTGGTAACGATAGTGACAAATTTCAGATTTAGTGAGAAGATACGAAATTGTTTTGGAGATCATTGTAAAAATGTTCATATTGTAAATAGGTTTTCTTGATATATGCATTGTATACATTAAATACTATTTTCGATAGTAGGAAGTTTTTAGTGTCCTGCGTTTAAATACTGACAATGGTCACATTTATAAAACATACATTATGCTGACGCGTATTTTTTTTCTTTTAACTTTATATTAAAGTCAGTAGTTCATTATTAATGCATTGAATACTTTATTTTAAATGGTAGTGGTTTGGTAAAAGTGCTTCAAATGGTTGACGAAAACAGACTGCGTACATCAGTCGATTACGGGATCATAGCGTGGCAAAGGATACACCATTAAGTCCTAGTTATTAGGGAAGAATGTTGCTACGGCATTTAGGCATGTACATGAAATATGTCAGAATTAGATATTTGATGATGGACTTTGCGGCACTTCAATGGAACAATATGACTCATAACATTTATTCATGGTTTAAACACTTTCAAACAATTTATTACACATATATAAAACCTATTTACGATATAGGTATTACGTTGTCAAGTACTCTGATCATCTCCATTGCTTTTAAAATCACTTATATGTTCACTGTAACATGCTAAAGATAATGACATTATTCAGAGTAACAATACAATTTTTCATTTTATAAAACAATAGATGTAACTAGGAAAGTTTGTGGAGAATATTACCAGTTTGAACCACGAGATGGTTTGGCAATGTCCTCCGAAAAACTGTATCAAGCTGATATTTTTTATATTTTTTTTACATCCATTCTCTAAGCGCCTACGTAATAGGGTGAAGTTGGCTTAAACACTGAACACCTGTTTCGACACTTGAACAGATGCTCCGAAAATATAAAAAATTTATTTGCAAACAATCTCACTGATGCATATCAATATATATTTGACTTATATTCTATTAAAGTCTTTTAGATACAACTCTATAAAATGCTTTACATATATTTAAAAATCGTTCAGGTTTCGAGGTAAATTTCAACTTGTGCTTTCACTTTTGATTTTCAGTTTTGTTTTCATGACATGATACTCTTGAAGCACTAGATACAGTGCTCTATATTGTTCCTGGAAAGTAGATAAAGTAATAAGAATTTGTTTTTAATTTTTAAACATTTTATCAATTTAACTGACTTAAACTTATATTTATTATTAAAGTACTTTATTTTAAAAAAAAATTAAATATTAAAATAAACGGATTAAATTTTGACATTACAAATTAATTCAAACTAACGAAAACGTGTACAATATTATTTAAGTTTTGTTTCTTCTAATATAATATATATATATATATATATATATATCATTTATTTAATCTTACAAGACTGGGGATGACCTCTGGCCGAATGGACTTAACAGTCCCAACAACAAGTGGAACAGTGAGACAAAGGTCATTGTCCATTCTGTCCAGAAGTAATGTCAGTACAACGGCATGACCACTATACGTGAACCCGTTACTGAAACAGATTCATTTTATGGACAAATTAATAATAAAAAATAGTTTTTAAGAGCATGGTTTTTAATTGTTCAAACTTTCTAAAGATAAAATTTAAAACTTTTTAAAAGTTGTTACATCAAATATTCATCACAGTGTGTGAAAATCAATATTTTTTTGTTTTTCAAAATTCTATAAAAAAATCAATACAAAATGCGTTCAACCTGCACATAAAGACAACACGTCCATAGTTTGGGGCAGTGGGCCTCACGCTATTCACAACGTCCAGAAGCTGTTTGGGACAAGCCATGTCGTACTGTACATGTTTGATAACATAAGTTGCTGAACCCTGGTAACACAAGTTATTCAAACCGTCACGGTCATTGAATCACCAAAAGTTACTATTTTATGTCTAACACACTGTACTTCAAAAGGACGCTTACAAAATTGTAATGCTGATTTTCCACAATTTCTACAACAGAATAAGTAAAATAAATTAAAAAAAACGTGTCACTGTTTGACCACGATGATAACGTTTATAGGTAAGTAAGACACGCACTTGTAAGACATAAGGACTTGAGTGGATTCTCACATGGATAGATTTAATAATCACATATAACAGAAAGAACGTTTAAAATAAGTAAATTGTTGACGCGAATAAGCGAACTGAGCTTCCCTGTTGAATTCTAGTAACCTACTTCTGTTTCTTCGTCATCTGAAGTTTGATTCCATCTTAAGATTAGATGATGTTCTTCCACCTGGTGGCAACGTTTAATTTCTTTAGACTCTATCACAAATGGAGAACACTCAAGTATTTCACCTGGGCAGCAGGGCTGGTAGCATCTTGTTGTCTGGTCAGTTGTGAAGGAAGGCATATCAATTTATTTTTTGAAAATGGATATTTAAAATATTTTACACATTTTATGTGATGTATAACTTTGTCTGAAACCCTAACTTATTTAGAAATTGTATTTATAGGACGTGAAAACGTGCGGTGAAGTAGTTTAGTCGAAGGTCGTAGTTTACTCTATGAGAATCTCAAAAAAGTGCTTCACTTGGATGCATTTTGTTTATTGAAACTATCGTTTCTAGTATTTTGAGAGTGCATCAATAGAATGCCTGTTTTATATGGAATAATTACGTCATCGTTTTCTCCGCTGTCTGGGCTGTATAAAACTATGATGGTGGAAACATTACATTTTCGGACATCACCCCAAAACTCAGCCAGACTGCTGGACGAAGGGATCCGTGTTAGTATGTACTGGTCATGTTTCGTCAGACTCTGGGAATATGTACATTACTATGTTTAGACATCTTGTTTGAGGCAGTAAAACAGTAAGTGCTTTGTAGTCTGTAAGGACACTATAGCTATAAACAATTAGTAATCGAATGTACGAGTTTAATCAATTTCCTATCATAAAACGCAATAAACATGTTAAATAAACCGCTAAATTATGAACAAATAATTTACACATGCTTTTTGCTATATGGGAAATCATTTTGCCGCTGACAAAACATTTAACATTTAAAGCACATGATTCACTTACGGGAACAAAGAAACCATTTACAAATGCAGTTTCACCACTTGTATTGTACCCAAGTTGTTCTCTGTAACTATTTACTGTTGATAGAATAATAAACACTACGTAACAGCCCAATGTAGAGTGAATATAAGACACAACCCGCTGTATGAAGAAAATAGTTACGAACAGGTTCAATAAATTTGTTTTCACCCAATTTTAACAAATTGAAAAACTGCTTATAAAGGTCCCAATGACAAAATACATACACTCATTTGAAAATGGCAATATTCCGTAGATGTCATTGTTCTTTTCAACGGTTTCAAACACATTCTCTAAGTCTGTTGGGTAAACAGAATTTCTCACTTTAGCGTCCTCGTTCATGGTAGTGAGAGCCTGGAAGAGACGATAAGTTAAAATTTACTTTTATGTCCCTCAAGTAATTGAAGAAATGATGACAACATAACTTGACGATAAAAGCAATAATTTAAATTTCTAAAAATGTATAATTTATTTTTTATAATTTTGAGAAACTTAGTGCTATTTCAGAAGTTCTTAAACTTAGATTTCAATCGTAGCAATTAAAATGGCATCAACCTTTTTTTAAAAAAAAATGTTCTTGTTTTATTTTTTTTAAAAATATTTTGGAAATCATTGTGATATCCAAAATAAAAATTAAAAAAAAACAATTTATCTACAGGAAATGAAAAAAAAACCCAGGCCATGAAAGTACTTCTTGTTACTTTTCGGTTTTAAATTAAAATAGGGTATTTTAAATAATTCTTTGTTGATAGTAGACCATACTTGAGTTATTCCAAAACTCTTTACCTACAGATACAGAAATGTTTCAAGTAATGCTTCATTCAAAGACTAGAAACGGATCAAATAATACTTGTCAACTTTACATTCAAATGAGCCCATGCAGTGTTTGTTCAAATATGACGTTGTTTCCCTAATAAAGTAACCTTTATAAAATACAGAGATTTATTCATAGTATCTCCAAAAATTTTGATAAAATGGTAATTAAAAAATCTACTTATACAAAATTATATTTGACATAAACTATACAAATATGACGTTACCTTGAACTCATCCTCCATAAAGGTTAGACCAGTAACTGACAATCTGTTCAGTGATTGTATGCTCTCGTTTATGTCTCGAGCCACGAAAGACGTCCCGGTACAAACAATCGCAATGAGCACTGCTCGGTGAAGGAACTCGTACTGTTTCTATAGATGCGAGGTGAATTAATTACTCATGACATTACCAACACAAGTTTCCTTCAGTTAACATAAGTCTAATTAAATTCACGCATACCCTGCAAAACTATGCGACATGTGACAGACGTGGATGGGATCCTCACATATAAGTTAATGGATAGAACGTGGATGAAATAGATAACCTTATCAAGTGGTGGCTTGTTTATAAACAACAACAACATAGAAATATTTAAACGACAGTTCTAGTGTTTCACAAAATTTCAAATGCAACGCTTCCCTTGCAATATTAATTCAGAGGATTAATGACAAATGTATTTCTGAATTTTGAATTTAAAACTATGGAGTGTCATTTCCGTGTCCCTTCCCACTTTTCTACTCTGGATTTTATTTTGGCAGCATTGAAATCTCACACACCATTCCCCCCACCCCTTCAATAGAAATTTTTTTAAAAATCAGTTAATGAATTGCACTGATTTCTTTTAATTAAAAAAAACTCTCTTCAGATTTACGTCAGTGCCTACACCAGAGATTGTGTTTACATGCTAGTTATGTGTCTACTTTTCGGGAGTTGCTTAATGATTTAAAGGGTTCTTGTTGTAATATCATCCATATCACCATCGTATTCCCCGCTGCATGTATCATCCTACTCACCGCTGTTTGTATCATCCTACTCACCGCTGTTTGTATCATCCTATTCATCGCTGTTTGTATCATCCTACTCAACGCTGTTTGTATCATCCTACTCACCGCTGTTTGTATCATCTTACTCACCGCTGTTTGTATCATCTTACTCATCGCTGTTTGTATCATCCTACTCATCGCTGTTTGTATCATCCTACTCACCGCTGTTTGTATCATCCTACTCACCGCTGTTTGTATCATTCTACTCACCGCTGTTTGTATCATCCTACTCAACGCTGTTTATATCATCCTACTCACCGCTGTTTGTATCATTCTACTCAACGCTGTTTGTATCATCCTACTCAACGCTGTTTGTATCATCCTACTTACCGCTGTTTGTATCATCCTTCTCATCACTTTTTGTATCATTCTACTCACAGCTGTTTGTATCATCCTACTCACCGCTGTTTGTATCATCCTACTCACCGCTGTTTGTATCATTCTACTCATCACTTTTTGTATCATTCTACTCAACGCTGTTTGTATCATCCTACTCACCGCTGTTTGTATCATCCTACTCACCGCTGTTTGTATCATTCTACTCACCGCTGTTTGTATCATCTTACTCATCGCTGTTTGTATGATCTTACTCACCGCTGTTTGTATCATTCTACTCACCGCTGTTTGTATCATCTTACTCATCGCTGTTTGTATCATCTTACTCATCGCTGTTTGTACCATCCTACTCATCGCTGTTTGTATCATCTTACTCACCGCTGTTTGTATCATCTTACTCAACGCTGTTTGTATCATCCTACTCACCGCTGTTTGTATCATCTTACTCACCGCTGTTTGTATCATTCTACTCACCGCTGTTTGTATCATCTTACTCATCGCTGTTTGTATCATCCTACTCACCGCTATTTGTATCATTCTACTCACCGCTGTTTGTATCATCTTACTCATCGATGTTTGTATCATCCTACTCACCGCTGTTTGTATCATCATCATCCTGTCTTGTCTCAGCCTGGCAACCGTTTGAAAGAAGTCCAGTCTTCCCGTGATCTCAGCTTCTCTCAAAACATTCCGCAAGGCAATGAATGTCCCCGTGCGACCAACACCAGCGCTAGAAAAACGAGATGTTCTGTTAATTTATTGGTCAAATGACACAACAAACTGTGTCCTTTACTAGGTAACTAAGAAAAGGGCAACCTTTTCCCATCTTTCCAATCATATGTTATTTGTTCATTACTGCTTTAGTATTTCACACAAACTATATATTTTCTCCAGTATGTAAAAAATATATTTTCAGGAATATTCGATAAGTTTAACAAAGCCCTAATAATATAAAAAATAAATTATTTCGTTGTTCATCGTTATGATTTTTATGATAACGTCACGACATAAATTAAAGATTATGTCGCTCTCGCTCGTTAGAGAGTATACAAATATTTCGGGTTTAAATACATTTTCATTAAATGATTAGAATTTCTTTATAGTTTTGTTTTATTTCTCACCTGCATTGAACGACGATGGCTTGTGACGTAGGTTCTGAAAAGACAATGTCATGAAAATCGACCAGCCCCCATGGGGTCAAGGGCACTCCCCTGTCTGGCCATGACGTGAAATAGTAGTGGGTTAAATATTGGGTAGGCTGGTTGGACTGAAAATAAGATACAAATAGAGTAATATAAATATCATTTTTCATTTTTTAGGTGTTTAAATTTTTAAAATAATTTTTATTTGTGTGTGAGTGTGCGTGAGTGTGCGTACGTGTCTGTACGTGTTTAAGTAGCTGAAAGTCACGAACATCAGTATATCTTTCTCTTGATTACTAATTGAAAAAAAAACACAAAAAAACAACAACAAATAAACAACCATACAAAGAACCAATGATAAACTTTTTACCAAGCCAATAAATGACGATAACTTAAACAAAAAAAAACTTTCTCAAATAAACAAGATTTTTTTTTAAAATCAATACTTTTAGTTAATTTTGTTTATCGAGCCCTTAATCAGCTAGTGACTTAATGCCGTTTAGAATGTATTAACTTCAATTAAATATCTAACATATTGTTTATGGGGCATGTGTAATATATATATACTAGACGCCCCGCGGCGTAGCATACGCCGCAGACTTGCTCATGGAGAGTTCTTTTACCCCTTTAATGCACTTTTATAGGGCGCCTACGGCACCGACTTTTTCAAAAGCCCAACTAACTTGTCCTTGTTTGATCAATACGAAATATTAAACTTTCTGAAATGCACACAACGTGTTTTATAATAGGGGTTGTAGGGCGCCTATGGTGCCCTCTTTGTTTTGATGTTATAATTAACTATCATCAAATCCTCTTTTTACATTGTTCCCTTTTTACAAAATTAAAATATCAGCGAAAACAATGACGTCATATATTTTTTTTTACAGCGCATATTTAATTTGCGCACCTTTTGATGCATTGGTGTAGTAATTTAGTGCGCTGCTTTTTAAAATTAGTATATGTTGCACATGCAGCTTCTTGTTGCCTCGCAGGGTCCGACCACGAAGAGAATTATATATATAGATAGATATATATATATGTGTGTGTGTATTTAAAAAGTTTACAACTTTTACAAACTCATTGCTCAATGTCTCAGATGGAGTATATAATGACACTGAATTAAAGTAAACAAAAACATGTGTCTTATAAATATACTTCTTTAAGCAGCTGGCATTTAAAAAAATACACTCATTGCGTACATGTTTAACTTCTATTGCATGTAACATGTTAGTGAATCGCTTCAAAATATATCGATACTGACTGCTGTTTGATGCTAATGTTTATTACTTTTTTGTTCAAGACAGATTAAACTCAAATTTGCTAGTTTATATTTTTGGGATTTGTGCCAGATGACAAAACTGCTTGCATGAGTTACTTGAAATGTCTGTTTATACCATAAAATAAGCGGACGTAAATGAGAAACTGCATCTGTCATTGTATATCATACATGCATAAAAATCGTCCAAGGACCTTCCTCCACCGTACGGTGGCATGTTGTAACTCCCCTCCAACAGCCGTCTCGATCGGCATACATTTGCATCAAGTCAAAAGTACTATGCATTATAGTTACAATAAAAAAACTCGTACACACAGAGCTTTTGACTATAAATTCCAACGCGCATAACTCAAAATAAATCATAGGAAGAAATTTTGCAACAAAAAAAAACTCGTCTTCATCGTCCACGTAAACGTGTTCAATATAATTGGCTGTAGGAGTCATATGTGTTTGAGGGCCCAATCGCTATCGATGACCGCACGGAACATAGCCTTTTATTATATACGATAATTGGCTTACTTTAATGAGCTCTAGATTCCTTATTGTGTAGTCCGCGAATATTTGTGTTGCTCTCAATTTCATGGTAATCTCACCAAACACGTGTTCCCCTTCATCCGGCCAATAGCACTCGCATTTCATCTGAGGAAAACCAAAATTTAAAAAATAAACATCTGGGAAAGATAATGACAAAAACCTTCCAATTTATTCAAAATGGCGGTCATTCCAAGTGTTTAGTCATTCGACTGAAATGTGAACGATTGGAAAACACGTATCATTTTTATAAAGAGGAACAAAAATGGGAAGTGACGTCACCAATTATATTTTGGAATGAACCTATTAAGTAGATTACTGGTGAATAGTGACCCAAAGCAATGTTTTGTCAATAAATCAACCATGCAATTTGCTTTGTCAAACGAAAAGTTACATATTGAAGCTCGTGTTATCGTTAGTAAATGAATGGGTAAATATTCTCTGATAATATAACATATTATTAATTGTTTATAGTTTTGTTAAAAGCGTGTGCCCAAACGTTTAAACCTGTACTTTTTGGACCAATGTGATATGTGATAATAAATATAATTGTTAATTTTAATGTAAATAATATAAATTTAGCAAATGCATTTTTAAACTAAACAACACGATTCTTGACTGTTCTTTAATATTATTAAGATGAAATTTATATATTAACCAGTTATGTTCGCTTGCTAATGAGAAGCACTTGATTATTCAAGATATAAAAGAAAAACAACATATTAATAAATTGACTAACAAATATTTTTAGCCCTTATTAATGCTTAATAAATGTTAAAATTTAAAAAAAAAGATATATATTTTTAGTCATAGATCCTAAATTTTTAAAACTTCAAATAGTAAACCAATAACTTCATGAAAGTAACTTGTTGTATATTCAGTTATGTGGCTCTAGAGTACACGAATCGTAGGGCTTATTTAATGATGACTATTTAAAGTTTTGAAAGGAATACTCAATGAGAATTACACAAGATCCCGCTTACCCTGCTGCCTTCAATCAATCTTGTTAACATCACGACCTTCTCTACTCTCTGCTCCCACAGCATGCGAACAAAGTCGTTTACCAACTCAGAGGTAGGACCTGATTAAAAAAAAGTCATTGACCAGCTCAGATGTAGGGCCTGATACAAGAAAACAAAGTGAATGACCAACTCAGATGTAGGACTTGATTCAAGAAAGCAAATTCATTGACCAACTCATATGTATGACCTGATTCAAGAAAATAAAGTCATTTTCACATCAGATGTAGGACTTGATTCAATAAAACAAAGGCATTGACCAACTCATATGTAGGACCTGATTCAAGAAAACAGTGATTGACCAACGCAGATGTAGGACCTGATTCAAGTAACAAATCATGTTGTATATACATTTTATTTGTAAATAGTTTTTTTCTGGTTTCAAATGTATGCTTGCTAAAAATGTTTTTCATCACCACACAAATGACTATTACATATTCATATCACACATGTTGTAATTTATTAAAAGTTTGTTTTTTAAAAAAAATGAAACAATAACCTTTAGACAAAGTTAAATCTAATTTTTCAAAATATAAATGGAAATCTAAAGAATAATTTTAAAAAAATAGAAATTTGCATAGGACTGCAAGAATATATTTTATTTGAAAAAGAAATATCATTGAAATTACTTTCAATTCAATTTAAAATAAAGTAGGGCTGCGGAAAAAACGATTAATTTCTCGATTAATCGTTAAAAATTTTTAAGTATTAAATTATTTTTAACGATTAATCGAGCCATCACTTACAAATTATTGGAAGTCAAAAAGTAATAAAAATAAAAATAAAAAATAGCGGCCGATAAATAATAACAAATTTCCTGACGATTACTAGATTATTTTGGTTTTAAGCTATTGACTGCCGGGAATGTTCAAAATGTTGATACAGTTTATTGTATCTATTGTGAGAAATCCTTTGCCTATCATAGTTCTAACACTTCGCCTACTTATCAAACCAAATTAAAAGCGTATTAAGCTAATGGCAGTAATGTAGTCTAACTCAGAGACAGAAAATGACGACACCTCTTCTGATGAATTACTGCATTACAAAATGGAGATGAAAGTTCCTGAATTCATTAACCCTCTACAATGGTGGAATTTTAATGAAAATCGATATCCGATTATGGCATTCCTTGCCAAGACGGTTTTGTGCATACCAGTTACCTCAGTTCCATGTGAATGATTGTTTAGCTCGGCTGGTTATATTGTCAATTAGACGTGCTCATCAAATGAACCAAATGATGTCAACACATTTGTCTTTTTGCATAGTTGGTTAAAAGATGACGTATAAAGGCGACATTCAAGTGTTATTTAGAATTTCAACAAGAACGTTTAATAAGTGTTACTTATTACATCATAAATTTAAATTTTTGGGTTGAATCGAAATTATCGTTTAATTAATCGTAAATTTTTCAAAAGTTAACGATTAAATTTTAATTAATAGTTAACAGCCCTAAAAAAGTAAATGTATAGTCTATTAAAGAGATATATTTGATATTTCAGCCATTTCTGCCAGGTACATTATGAAACTTAATGAATATCTTGTTAAATCCTATTACATCTTAGCTACAGCTTGTACAATTGAAAATAAAAGAAATCCATCATTACTATTAATTACCTTGTGATGCAATGAATATCTGCTCGTATTGGTAACCCTGGAAAGTAAACACAAAACTCGTAGAAGCATATCAAATTATTTTTAAAAGCGTTATAGAATAATGAACATTCAATCAATAACTTCATGAAAAAAACGTGTTATTTTCAATTATGTCTTGGTGAATTATGTGTGAAACACAACACAAACAATGATCTCTCACTGAAATTTTTCCATGCGTCAATATTAATCCATTAAAGTTAATTTCTAAAGAAGTCCAAGTGTTAAAAAAGTCAATATCTACATCTAGTTTTATATATACCACCTTTACATACGAAGCATTGACGTAACCAGATTCATTGTCAGCGTTTGGCACCAGCCTCACTCTGGAATGATCATCTGTCATAGACATCAAACCCAATATTAGAAACAACAACGAAATGTTATCAATATCAATATTAGAAAGAAAAAAACATGTGTTGTCACCATCAATACCAATATTGTAGACAACAACACACGTGTTATCAACATCAATACCAATAGTGTAGACAACAACACACGTGTTAACAACATCAATACCAATATTGTAGACAACAACACACGTGTTATCAACATCAATACCAATATTGTAGACAACATCACACGTGTTATCAACATCAATACCAATATTGTAGACAACAACACACGTGTTATCAACATCAATACCAATATTGTAGACAACAACACACGTGGTATCAACATCAATACCAATATTGTAGACAACATCACACGTGTTATCAACATCAATACCAATATTGTAGACAACAACACACGTGCTATCAACAACATTTAAAATATCGAAACTAAAAGAGACAAGATAAAAGTCATTCCGAATATTATCTAACGACACATTATGAAGATGGCATTAATGATATTCAACAGTACAGCTTGTTGTCTCAAACTGTTGAAAAGTTGAACTAATTTCGTTCATAACACCAGATGACACACAGAGCTTGAAGAGAACTTTGACAAGCTGAAGTGTGTACAGCTCAAATATGTTTAAAATCAACATTACTGTGCATCAAATTCACTAGGCAGTACCGACTTATAAGAGTTATAGAATATAGTACTAGTTAACCTCTTATATATTATGTTAAAACTGCCCTGTTCTTTGTGATTACTACTCATGTTTGTGCTTCGGAATATTATCTAAGATCTTCGTCTTGATCTTATTTGCCGAAAGTTGGGGATGGGGGAGAGAGGGGGCGTTGAAATCGTTCAATGTATTCGATTGTGATAGAGATTCTCAATGCACACACATAAGAGTTAAAATATATATTTTCTTAATACAATCAAATGTTATCATAACTGTATGTTAGACAGCACCGTAGCGATCTCATTTTAAAAGTTTGCGTTAGTCGGCATGTTTAGCTTTGTTTGCAACATTACCAAAGCTAATTTGTAAATTCCTTTAAATTTGTTGCAGATTTACTTTGGTACTTTGTTCAGTTTTTCCCAAACCTTTTTCACCCCAGTGTTCCATTATGTCGATTATTGTCGATTAACATTTATTTGCTAAGTTATTTATGATACTTGCATGATAATTAAAATAAATAAATTGTTATGATTTGAAGAGGTTGAGATTTGCTGTTTCATTTAAAAAGATATTTAAATAGAGCCACTCATTTCTACAATACGCCGTCGTTTTGGCGGTCATAACTCTCAATAGACAGCGTAACTGTCAAAAGACAGAATCATTTTCTTATTTGTTAAATTCATTTTGGATGTGTCTTGTTATATATAATACCGCCACCTTTTCTCAAACACCGACCTAGAAATATTAACTAGATGTTAATCCTATCGCGAGAAGCATGTGCAGCAGTATACCTCCATTTTAACAATACAGGAAATATCGGGGCTAGAGATACACACCATTCACAAAAGTATGTTTTATTGCAAGATGCGGGAATATCCGTACTGCATTTCCTGGTACACAAGGTAATGTACTGCTAAAGATATTTACTTACATGCACAAATGTCTATGTATCTGTTCCTTCGCCTGTTTTCAGCACTTAGTCCAACTGACATCGTTATGTCTTTGGGATCTGGTATGGTCTCAATAAGAGATACATTATATCAGAAATGAATCGGAAATTAAAGCTTAAAAATAAATTTCGTTTTTTCAAATCAAAATAACTTTTAGCGAAAACAATGGTGATTATTTTGGTATATTTAAAAAATAGTATATGTGTACGTTAGAATGTCTTATATATATAAAAATATTGCAAATCACGTATTTCTTATTTTAATTTATCAAAATGGGCTGTATATTTTAGACGCAGGGCCAAAAGCAATTTAAAATATGCCATCTAGACATACATTCTTAATTACGATTTCACTTCAAGTATAAATATGTATATATCTAATATCAAAATATAATACGAGATGCGATTTTTCGCTTTTTTTTTCAACCATTAAAATTTTCATCGTTGTTTGATTGTATATATTCTATGACGTAAATACGCTTTACGCTGATTTATAATTCCTATTTTATCAAGATAGTACCTCAAACTGGTCTTCAAAAAACTTGCTGGAATGTAATTGTATAAAATGATGAAGATCTGACACTGCCATAGATGTGTTGATAGGGCTGCTTGGTTTAATGTCATCTTCTTTGTTTCCACCCGAGTTGTCTTCCATTTCAGTCTCATTAATTTCAATTTGACCTAAACACACCCACAATATACACCTCTAAACATATTTGAATGCATTATGTTAAATTAAAGGACTTAAAAAACAAGTGGTTAAATGTATGTTTCATTTAATAATTTATATCAACAGGATGTGAAATTACAAACAATTCCTGGTATTCATTATGCGTTACGTATTCACATTTTTTAACAGGAGTTGCATTGTAAGTATAGTGTGTTATGAGTTTTATTTATTGACGTGCCCTATGGGTGTGATTATTTTTTTTAAAAATTGAAATTTGTAAAGAAAACAATTTTGTTGGAGAATTTTCGTTTCTAAAATAAAAATGTCTTTGTTTACTACAATATGTCATAAAAAGTAATTAAAACTTTGACACAACAAACCTGGATTCAGTTGCTGGAAATTGTCTCTGTTGGTAAACTTAAACGACTCACTTAAAGTTAAATTGTGTGTAAGTCTGTTCGTCTTGAGGGCATATCTCCTCTCTCTTTTAGCCTTGTTCCTGCGTCTAAAATATGCACGCATTTCATTAAAGTAAAATAAAAAAATACGTGACTTTTAAAATACAAATAGTTGAAAAGATGTTATTTTTAAAATACAATATCACTTTATTTCTTATATTGTGGTCCTAATTTTAGCCAGTAAGAATAAGTACGACATTTTTATGACAAAGATATGGGAAAAAAATAATAATCAAACTGGTCTTCAAATTTAGTTTATAGTGATAAGCATAAATAAATGATACACATTATAAATTGTTTCAGACATTACAATTGCAAGAAATCAAATATTTTATTGTTATATTTATTTTAAGATAGTCACTTTAGGACCCATAATTCCCAATTGTATGCAATGTGCACTGGGGACAAGACGACTCACTGACTTAGTTGTTACCTTGTTAAAATGCTGACAATGATGATGACAATTACAACAATTCCAATCGGCACAGCGATGATGACGACCACACAGTCGATGTCTCCTAAAGAATGAACAATTTAATTTTAGTATTAGAAAACCAATTGTAACATGACACAACTTCTTTTGCTACTCGGGTTCGTCCAAAGGATAGCTGTATTGAAATGTATTTCGTGAAATATTGAACAATGGATCCTAGGTACGCAAACTCTCTAATAAATTTGAGAATATAAAAATAAACACACCACGAAAGATGACAATTATTAGCAAAAAGTAATGACTGAATAAAAAAATGCTCGAAGCTTGATTAACTACAAAACTAAAGAAATGTTGACTTCTTACAAAAAAACTATGAAACCAGGTCAGAAGAAGGAATCATTGAAAATTATAAACAAACATATTCTTGATGTCTCTAATTATACATACACACTGTGCAATGATTCTATCTCACAATCACAAACTAAATTTCATTACCAGTTTGAGTAGATTCTTTAAAACAAAAACTGCTGTTAACTGTGGGAATAAAATGTACATTTTTAGTCAATCAATTATGAAATTGTTAGAATGCTAAATGGGGCCCTCAATAGAGTACGTCACGCTCCAGAGGGGGGGGGTGTTAAGAAAGTGTGACAGTTTGTGACAAGGGGGGGTCCGACCATGTGTGACTTCACGGTGTTGTATATTAAATTTTAATTATTTTTTTAATAAAAAACAACATTTTTGTTCGACAGTGTGACGTACTTTAGGGGGAAGGGTGCGAGATTTTTGACAGTTTTTGTCACGGAGGAGGGGGGAATTAAAAATGGTCAAAAACAGTGTGTCGTACTTTATGGACGGTCCCATTGCACTTAAAAAATGTATATAAATATCTGCATTAATATATAAATTATACAATTATTATGTTTTTTAAAAAGAAAATAGATAACTTTATCCAAGTTGAAATTATACTATTTAAAAATCGATGGCATGACAACCTGTCAAGTAAAGTAAGAGCACTCAAATTTTAATAACTCTTTTCCTTGGGTCTGTAGTTTATTTTCCAAAGTTACGTGTTTTAATATCAATTGTTGTAAAATAACACAGTTGAAAAGTAAGTTGTAAATTGATTTTATTTCTTTAATCGTAAGTATATTTTTTTAACGTATACTTTTTTGTAATTTATGTACCTCCAAATTTGGGAAGAAGAAAAGATTTTGGTCAAAACATTTTTAAAATTTGAAATGATTTTGGTTAACGAGATAACAATTGTCACTTTAAGAATCATTAACGATCTTTAGCGGTCAGTGCAAACTTCAATTTTTAAATCTATTGAAAGTAAACAAAGTTCATTAAACATGATTTTAGGAATATACACTGAAAAATCCGTGAAGCATGTGCACATTTGAATTAAAATTTATTTTATTTGAAAATACAGAAAATATTTAAATTATCGATCCGCTTCTACTATTGTAACAGTGCTAGTGCCAATGTTGGTGGTTCTAAATAGATATTCGCGTTGATAATGTTCAAAGACAACTTTTAAATTCTAGCTGAGACTTAGTTAAATGTATTTACACGAAATTACTTGAGGGCGTCCTTTAAATATTAAAATACATGATATTTTCAACAGATAACAAAGTCTTATCTTAGACGTACCTGAGTTTACCGGGTTAAACAAAGCGTATAAAAAGATCGCATACATTGAAAGGGTAGCCATTGTTAAACAACAAATCTGACTACTACTGAAAACCACGATTACAAAAAGCACAAAAACAGTACATTAGCCATTAGTTTTTTTCATTTTATTGTTCTATAATCACTTCATTTTCATATTTTCATTTTATGTATCCGAAATTTAGCAATAAGAAGACATTTAAAAAATTATACCATTAATTAAACACTCAAAAAGTTCAAGGTCTTACAGGCTTTTAAAAAAAAACGAAGTTCATCCCCCATACACGACCCCAGAGTCATGATTGATGACTCAATGACAGCTGGACTAAAAGTCAAAGTTTTAATTATGATCAACAGGAAGTGAAACACTGTTAACTCAAGACTAACTTAAGACCAAACACTTCAGAAAAGATAAACGCGAATTTCTCTAAGTAAAAAGACGATGGTATGAGATGGCCTACTCTTAACTTCATAATTCTTAGATCAAAGAGCACACAGGAAAAGTTATGAGAAGGAAGATGATTCAGGCCTGAAGTAAGTGACTAATTTAGTCAGCAATTCACGCCTTCGTGAATGTTTGAAGTCTTTTATTTGTCCGACTAAATTCATGCCTAAACTGTTATTTATAATAGGATATTTAAAATACATAAAGGAAAAGAAAATTATGGGGGCTGGAAAAATAAAACAAATAAACACCTTTAGGGAATTCTATCATGTTCTTAGTGATGAATGTAAGAATATTTTAACCTTCTCAACGCAATTTCCAAGGGAAATTGAGTTTATATATTTGAAATGTCCGGCCTGTCTTTTCGAGCTTTATGAACCAGCAACTCCTCTTGAACCATACCAGATAGAGGGTTTAGGTCTTTGCAAATATGTTAAGGAGGTCCCAAGGATTACAAGGGCCGAAAAAATTACTGAAAAGGTTTACTGGATTTCCTGGAAAATCCTATAAAAACCTAAAAAAATATCAGTATTTTGTCAATTTCTCGCCAACCATAACATCTATCGGGCTGAAACAAACGCTAAGCTATAGCTTAAAATAATTAGAATAATGGTGGAGAAGAAATTTTTGAAAGCTTTCATTTTGTTTGGCTCCCGTAATGTTATTAGCAATTTGTAGGTAGCAATTATTGTATTGTTTAGTTTCACAATTATCGATTTGAAATGACTTTTAATGTAATCTAGAATCATAGTTAATGAAAGTAAATGGGTTTTTCCCGCTTTGTGATTGTTAATGTTAGACTGTTGCATTATATTGACACATTCTTGGTAAAACTGTAGAATGACTTCCCTTTCATAAAAAATCGGAAATTCTTTGTTGGAAATTGCGTTAGAATACTCATTCAAGTTTTTATTACTGGTTTTTATACATTTACTAGTTTTATATTTAATAATTTTAAGTCACAAGATTTGACGGAAGGATGGAAGGAGGGAAGGATGGACGGATACAAGATTCAAACAGTGTGACTTAAATAAAAGTGTGTAAAATAGGTGTCACTTGAGTTGTTTAAATTTGAACTAAATCAAATCAATGTAATATAAATACAGTTTATACAGTGAAAGGGAGCAATCCTGCTAGTCTTAATTTTACATTTGTATTGCCACATTTATGTGTAAATATTTTCTATTGTATTTTTCATGTTTATCTAAGTGTACCCACTTTATTCCATGAGTTAAATTTAAATAGAATTTATAACCAGCTGATTAGAATCTTACTACTAATAAGTTGAAGTACATCATCACCGTATTGCTCATGTTAAACATATATTAGTGAGTTTTTAAATTACACATAAATATTTTCGCGTTCAATTTGATATCAAATATCAGAGATGTGCATGTGAATATTTATATTACCCTCACACTACCAAAGCTATTGACACTAATCTTGGAATTCCAATAATTTCTAGACACATCCGTCCACACAAGACAACGTCTAGAGCAGTTCGCACTACCTATCCAAACTAGATGATATCCCACTAAAGCTAGCCACACCCATCCCAAACCCTTAACAGCAGTAAGCCAAACACATCCACACCAGTCTACATCACGCTACAACTAACCACACCCATCCACACCAGTATACATCCAACTACAGCTAACCACACCCATCCACACCAGTGTACATCCAACTACAGCTAACCAGACCCATCCACACCAGTGTACATCCAACTACAGCTAACCACACCCATCCACACCAGTCTACATCCCACTACAGCTAACAACACCAATCCACACCAGTCTACATCCCACAACAGCTAACCACACCAATCCACACCAGTCTACATCCCACTACAGCTAACCACACCCATCCACACCAGTCTACATCCCACAACAGCTAACCACACCCATCCACACCAGTCTACATCCCCCTACAGCCAACCACACCCATCCACACCAGTCTACATCCCACTACAGCTAACCACACCCATCCACACCAGTATACATCCCACTTCAGCTAACCACACAACTCCAAATCCCACACCTACTGCTGTAAATAGTGTTGAAAAAAAGCTGCCCAGGTTCCGGTTGACAGGCCTACCCACGAGATCCAGCCAAACAATTCCACACATCCCACAACATCTAGCCAAGCCATCTCATATCTAACAACAGTTAACCACACCAATTCCACACTATTCCACATCCCAGAACAGCTAGCCACACCCATCTACACCATACCACATCTCATAACAGAGCCTAAATCTTTCTATACTCATCCTTGTGTTCTTTATTTCAGCTAAACCACGATATCCAAGATTTTTCTGAGAGAGCCTCTTTTTCCATCCACGATTGCACTTCCTGTCAGAGTTTATCAAATACAACATATTTGGCCGGGGCAGCATAAGTGTTACAATCAGGACGCACTTGAGAATGTTCATAAATCACTCAAGTTATCTTACAACTTTCACTTTCATCGCCCTTCAGACATTTCCACATTATCTGTGTCACTTGTTTAACGTGATGAGAGGGCACATTTGTGGTAAGCTCTAATTTTAATTTAAAAATATGCATGGTATGTAAATTAATCTTATTTATCATTGCGGTGTGTAGAGTTTTCATAAATTACGTTTTTGTGGTTAATATGAAGCTGTCACAGAATATTCTTAGCGCAATTTGAAAATAAAAATTGATATAATTTCATGAAAGTTTTTGTTTTCCTGGTGGCACATTATGTTGTTGCACTAAAATAGATAGTTCGTTTCCCATAGAAATCACAAATTTGCTATTTCTTTATCAGATAAACAAGAAATTGGAAAGAAAAAGACCTTCACTTACTCATCTTTGCGGAAGCAGTACTGATATGTTAGATATGGCAGCTAAGTGATTTTAACCCTATCGTTCACTCTTAATTTAAAAAAAAATATTTAAAACTAGATGCCCCGCGGCGTAGCATACGCCGCAGACTTGCTCATGGAGAGTGAAAAGAAAGTTGAGAAAGAACGGACACAAACTACAGCACGAAGAAATAAAAACAACGCAAGTGAACTTCGGTTTTGGGGGGGGGGACTGCCAACTCATTGTTTATTTTTGAGACATTTGCAGGCGAAATTCGGTACAACCCTAACTTCTATGAAGTCAACTGTAAAACGATAATCGGAGTTACATAATCGATAATCGGTTTTCCTAAAACAAAACCAAAAAAAAACACGCAATTAACAACCCATACTATGACTAACCCTCGCTAGGATCGGCCAAACAAAGTTTATGTTTAAGGGATGGTAGTAATAAATGGGTGGTGGGTAAAAACAACCTAAGTGTGTATGTCTTCACCTTTGCTCGCTATTTTTTATTTACTTGGTGCTGCTTTTTGTGTCTGTACTCTCACCCCCCCCCAACCAATCTTTGCCCTGTATATGATGAGCCAGTCTGCCGCGTATGCTATGCAATAAAGAGGTAACAGAACTGGCACAAACAGACATTTAAAAAACAACAAAAAAAAACAACAATATATTCGCCGGGGCTTGAACCCAGGACCTTCCTCGCCTGTGGTGGTCGTGTTAATCAGTACACTACGAATCTCACGTTTTCTGTGAAGGAACAACGCAAGTGATACGCAAGGACCATTGTTGGTCACCCCTCCACTACCTTCGGTTGTCAACCGTTAACTGTGTTTAGTTGACCCGAGCGAGGGTCATTCGTCATGCTCGGTTGCACATACTTGCAGCTTACTTGCCTGGCATGGTTCCATGAAAAGAATTATATATATAGATATGTTGAAATATTTATTTTGAAAGTATTTATTATTAACAATAAACGAAAAAAGACATAATTGAACTAAGCATTAACATTAAGGGTGTGGGAAGTATAAGGACCGTAAAAACAGAGTATTTATGAATTTCTACTGTGATATGTTGAACTAAATAAAATTATTTTCCTCTTCACTTTACTCTTGGAGAAAAATTACACGTTCTTTTATCCAACTTTTCTTTTCATTGGGCAAAGAGTTCATTATATAAATATATATATATTGTGATTTAATTTTTTTATTTTTCAGACTTTAAATTTGAGTTTCAAACAAAAATATTGTAAATTTGCTGTAATAGTCCTTCATTTCTTCATTCTAAAATTACTTAGTAGCTTTCATATGTTCTGAAACATCAATTATAACAGTGACGTATCTTAAAAAGAGAAATAAATTATCACCGTGTTAACAGGAGCTGACATGTCTTGAATAAGTAGTGACGTTCTTCAGTTGGGACCACTCAGTGCTATTTATAAGAACGATTCGTTGTCGTGTTTAAAAAGACGCTTTACATAACAATAGCAAAGCATGAAGTTTGACGTCCCCTACAGAAGCTAGATATTTTATATTTACATAATAACAACATAGCCATCCTTTAATTTTAGACACTTTTGGTAAAATTTACATCGGTTTCAAGTTTGTTCATGTTTACAAAAGATGCTCTATTATGTTAGAAAATCACATCACGTTTGCAGATTCTAAAGGCAGAGCATGTATGCTTAGTGATATTTGTCGTTGTATGGCTTGGCGGGAATAAAACAAACACTATGTTTTTTGTTTAGGTATAACACGATTGTGTCTAAGCAACTCTAAGGCTTAACCGTTTCGAAGTAGACAGGATTCTGTTATTTCAAAGCTTTCTATTGGAATAAAGGCATTAATAGCTTCCTTATCTCAAATGTTTGTATGGTCCCACAGAGATTGGACCCAGATACTATGAACGTTTCCTAGAAGAACGTTTAGCATTGTTTTTCAATTTATCGCTGAACACATTCCCTATTTGTTTCAGTCGACGAGTTATCACTCTAGGTATAATCCTCGACTGCTTTTATAAATTAAACATTACAGTATTGCGTTACTTCATGCTTCTGGAAAATCTCACATTTCTCATATCTCCGTGTGCTAGACTGAAGTAATAGGTAACATCCCAGGCAAAATTCATTTCTAATCTCTTCAATAATGTCAATTAAGTATACAGTTGCAGGATTATTATTTTGTGTTTATTGCATGCATTCCTTGTCACCTTTAATGTACGGTAATTCCTAATATTGAAATTTGATTAGTTTAGCTGATCGTTCTTTGTATTGTTAAAAAATTATAGTAATGTTTTATTCCTACAAAGTGGATGCCACAAAATTATTTTTAAAATGAAGACCTAGCTTCTTTGTGTTTAAAAAAAGAAAAATTACAAAATACAAACACACAACAAAAAAACAAAACAAAAAAAATTAAAACCCAAATGACGAATAGACAGCTAAGCCTATACAAAAATTGTGGAGCCATGCAACAGGTCTGGAAACTATTTCTTCTGTGATCTTTTGCCTTTAAAATACATTCAATAAATTATCTAAACTATTATATTAATAATTTTAAATTGAATATTGGTTAACTGTTGATATATAAACTTAGCGTATTGATTACATAATTTCTTTGGCTATTTGCCACCTACTGTGTCTACCACATTTGCCGTCACTCGTGCACTGTGATGACATGCTCGTAGCATACCTCGAGTATTTAGAGGCGGGCGATCGGCGTTATTATGCACACACCATCGGGTATATAGTCAACGAATGCCGAGTGTGCGCACCGACACCGTATCATGTGTGGACACAGAACGATCTTTATCTGGGCCGAGATACTTTGTTAAGTTGTATTAGCAACCGTTCAAGAAGCGTCATGGGACCGGCCGTTTATAGATAAGCGTTCATACTAAGGTAACGTAGACTAAAAGAGTATAAAATTACTTAAATTGTTCAAGCATATTGAATGTTCAAATATTTCTCCCAAGATGGTGGTAATAAAGGATTAATTTAGATGTTTGGTGAAAGCTGTTGGATATCATTGAATCTGTTTATTTCTGTGTTTTTCATGTATATCTTGAATTGAAAATGTTTATATTCATGTAAAATTGTATTAAATTCAAGTCCAGACCTAAACCGTGTATAAGTATAGGGCGCGATAATCTTCTGCATAAAGCATCTTAATGTGTAAGGTATGTTACATCAGCTTGAAATTGTCATAGTTCAAAATATCTAGTCTTCCACTATATCATAACGAAATCAGTGTCTGTTCAGTCTAAATGGAATAGCATAACGAATTAGTGGCTACATAATTCACTTAAAATCTTTTAAAAAAATTATACGAATTTTTCAAATATTAATTTCTGCTTGAACAATAGAGCAAAAGCATTAGTTAATTGATGATTCAAAAACGATATTAAACAAAAAAAACGTATTAATATAAGGAAATGAATTTACTTATAAAAATTTTACATTTTATAATATTTAAACTTCCTCGTTGATATAAGTTAAAGCTTTTTACGTTTTTGAGTTCAAACAACCCAAAGAAGAAGCCACTTGTTGTTTTTTAAATGACAAGATACTTAAAAAAAACACAAAACAAAACAGTCAACCTATACAATTAAAATCCGGGTTGATATGCAAGATGCTAAATTGTACAAAAAATAAATTCAACTTATACGTTGAATTTAAACACTACGTGTGAAATTTGTTTAAATGACATTATGTTCACAAGCAGTAGTGGAGTGGGCTTGACAACCCGAGCATTTACATTTTAAGTCCAAGTATATTTTAATTGTGATATGGGAAGCTAGATGCCTGGGGTCTCAACTAATAACTGACACAGCTCCATACAAGTATATGTCATTGGGGCATGGGAGGAAATGTACTCGAGAAAAAAAATGTGTGACATTAATATTAGTCATGATTTCAGTAGCAAAGATGATTGAGTAACATTTTAAAAACTGTATTCTTAAGATGATATACGATTTAAGAAAAAAGTAGTTATTTAGTATTGAAGTCCCTAATGACAGGCAATAATATTAACTAGACACGACCCGTGACGTAGCAGACTTGCTAATAGATAGTGCAAAGAAAACGATGTAAAGAACGGACAATAGCGCAAGTTAACGTTGGGTTTGGGGAGGTAGGGTTCAAAACCGCGACGCGTTGTGGTCTCGAGTCATACGCACTGCGGTTAGCTAGCTCTCCCCCTACCCTGCACCACCTTAGCTTGAAAACCATACACTTTGATTGGCCGACCCTAGCCTGTATCATTCGTCAAGGTTATTTGCACTTGTCTTGTGCATGTTTTGGTTAGTTATATATCATATATATATATATATAAATATATATATATATATATATATATATATATATATATATATATATATATATAAAGATAGATGATATGAAGAAAATACCGCAGACTTCTTTCCAAGCAAAATCGCCATTCTAGCTCAAATCTTTTACCGGTCTCTTGCCTCGACCCACCTATGTCATGTTTCAGCCCCCATTCCAAACCCAATCCTAAATTCATAGCCCCACCCCTGTCCTTACCACCATCACGTTCTCCCAACTTGACAGATAACCCGGATGAATAAATTCGTCCTATATTACATGACCTCTGATACAATGAATATAAAGACATTGTTAATCGACTTTAGTTGCTGTTAGTTATTGTCAACACTTCAGCAGACGTAATTGTTGTGTATTATTAAAAGTCGTTCAACCTATAATAGCAGCCGGCTGCGTTTACTAAGAGCCACGAGTGCTAGAGTCTCTGTGAAGGAGGGGCTATGTTCCCTTGGCTCAAGGGTGTCCCTGAGTCCATCCAGTTCCAATGGGAACCCAGCATTAGTGTTAGAGTCTCTGTAAAGGGGGGGGCTATGTTCCCTTGGCTCAAGGGTGTCCATGAGTCCATCCAGTTCCAATGGGAACCCAGCATTAGTGTTAGAGTCTCTGTGAAGGGGGGGGCTATGTTCCCTTGGCTCAAGTGTGTCCCTGAGTCCATCCAGTTCCAATGGGAACCCATCATTAGTGTTAGAGTCTCTGTGAAAGGGGGGGGGCTATGTTCCCTTGGCTCAAGGGTGTCCCTGAGTCCATCCAGTTCCAATGGGAACCCAGCATTAGTGTTAGAGTCTCTGTGAAGGGGGGGGGCTATGTTCCCTTGGCTCAAGTGTGTCCCTGAGTCCATCCAGTTCCAATGGGAAACCCATCATTAGTGTTAGAGTCTCTGTGAAAGGGGGGGCTATGTTCCCTCGGCTCAAGGGTGTCCTTGAGTCCATCTAGTTCCAATGGGAACCTAACATTAGATGGAATAAGTAAATGCGGATGGGAATTGCTCCTGACAATAGCCTTGAATGCCGTGGTATGTGAAGGTAGCTTCACTTTCCCAAGAGGCCAGCATGGGTTTGTATGATGAAGAATGCATGGATGCAACTATTTTCTGCATAAAAATAGCGTACGTGATGCGTACATGTTATTTTTTTTTAACCCAGGCGTGGTACACACAGATTAAAATCAGCATCTAAGATTCTTCTCATCATCATGAGAGCTCACCGGAAACTATCAATAACATAATTGGGAGGAGAGGGTCCGCCGTTGAAGCGGTTGGAGTAGGCTCAACGAATCATGAGGGAAAGGTCCAGGTCTTATCATTTCCTAAATTGACTGAATCATCCTTTGTTAGACGTACTAAGGAAACGGCCACCGCCTGCCACAGTCTCAGAATGAGTCAGTACATTCAAAGGGCGACTGGCAGAGAGAAAGTAAGTATTGAAAAAAAAGTTACTGTTAGACTTTGGATTATATCACCCAAGTGGTAATTACCTTATAGTGCGATTGTATTTTGTTTTCAATCACTTCTTAATTCGAGACTTGTCGGTGTTAGAGCTCATGGTGTTGTACACATCGAACAGATTTTGTTTGCAGTAAAGCATCGACCCTATAAAAATTAGAAAAAATTAGTTTAATACTTGTCGGGATATTTGACGTCAATCTTTGAAAAATTTGCATTGAGATGAGTTTTAAGATACGCAAAATTTATAGACAAAGCTAGCTGATATATTGGATTTAAATTATGAAATGCTGCATTTGCCTTTTATAAAAAAAAACAAAAAAACTGTATTTTGTAGTTACTTAAGGAAAAAAATTCTTACTTGAAGAAAATTTAAATGTAACTTTTAAAAAATATATATTATCTCTTGTTATGTTATTTGTAACTTTTCACAAATAAGGTAAGGTATGAAATCGAATAATTATCTAAATTAAAAAGTTGGAAATGTGTTTGTATATAACTTTTTGCAATCCAATGTAGTGAATGAAGCTTTTAAAATACATTTCTACCTTAACATAACTGTCAGTACCATACTAAGATGATTAGGGGCTAGCACTAACCATACTACTCAATTCTCGTTTATAAGAAGTAATTGCAACTTCTTAAATTCTCTTTTTGTAGCATATAAGTTCTAAAGTTAATTTTGACTTATTTACTTTATTACAATAATCTTTAAAAATTGTAATTTTATACTTTTAAAAATTTATTTATGATGATGGATTTTACCAGTTGGACACAAATAACAATTTTTAAGAATACGTTTTTATTAATCCTGAATGTGAGAAAATATTTAAATCCCGAATTTGTAATTTTTTTAATTGAAAAAAAATATATTAAAATTTGTTTTATCATTGTTGTTATGTTTGTTTGTTGTTGTTTTAAAATTTTCTTCAATAATTTACCAGTCTGGCACATCAGTAAGTGACGCTTGCACAACTGACGTCAAAAGGGGTCGTCTGCACCGTCCGGAGTCTGCCTGCAAGTTTAGACAGTATTGGCGCGTAAATGACAAACAGGACCGAATAGTTACATACCAGTTACACGTGTAGCGTGACATTCACATGTAGTTGCCATGTATAAGCGTAGAACAATCTGAAGAACACTAGACGCTAGCTTAGTTATTAGAGCGAATTTCTTTATTTTTGTCAGAATACATTTGAATTTTATAGTCCAACAATAATAGGCTGACTCCATGACATTTGACATACGTAGACGACCAATTACTAGCTTTATCACTTTAAAATGACGTCACGGTAAGGAAGGTACTGTCTCTGAGGTAAGCTTATTTTAAAATGTTATCGAAATATCAATGAGTTCAAAAATGCTAATGACGTCACTGCTTATAAAAGTAAGATTATATCTCACTGCTTGAAAAAAATATTTTATTTTAGGCGATATTTCAACTACTGTAGTTAAGATAATACATATAAATATATATGGTTGTTGCAAATAGCATGGTATTATTTGTTACTACTAAGTCTTGCAACATTTGATTAATGTTAACAATAAATCTTTGAAGATGCTACGGTAAATATTGGTGCGCATTCTGCAAATCGTTCGCGTCGGCGAGTCCTATCCATATATGGTCACCCGCGATGTAATACAGTTAATATATAAACATTTTCCTTCCAATAAACATAACCTTAACCTTAGGTCACCAACATGTGACAGTATAAACTATTACTAGGTTTATCCACAACCCCCATTCTAAGAGTAGTAATACGATGTTAAATATTTCGTACCATACATTAATTTTCCATTACTAATTTTAATATGATGTTAGTAAAAATGATAAAACTTAAAACAAAAACAACAATTAAATATATACAGTTTTTTAAAAATTATTTATCTTTAAATCAATCGAAATTAATTTTTTTAAAATGAACTTATAGGAATGTATAACTGTTAACATGTCACAAGTTATATGTCACTGTTATCTTTTAGATTAGCTTACACAACGTTTATATGATCGTATGATCTGTTTTCAGCGCCTTGTGAAGAAGGCTATTATGAGGACTGTAAGAAAAAGTGCAGTGAAAACTGTTTAGATCCAAAGTCTTGTAATAAAACCAACGGCAGTTGTCAGTGTAAAGAAGGATACACAGGTTCCACATGTGAAGGTAAATGAGGAGAAATAAAATCTACGAGAAAACTTTCATCTATTACATGGTGTTATGCTATTTCATTTAACATTATTTCTGGACATATCTAGTTGACTTGAGTTTGCATCACAGGAAATCACTTAATGACATAATCGTAGTTACACTGTGTATGAATTTCACATTATACACACCCCTTACCACAAAATCTTAATATGTATGTTCTAGTGTACATACTCATTTCAAAATAGAAATTAATAACAACAACAACATGAATTCTGTTTGTATTAAGAAAAGAAATTACTCAAATATTTAAACTATATATAATAAAAACAAAGGAAAAAAAACAATACTTGCTTAATGTAATTTTAAATATGTTTTTACTCTAATGCATGCACAGAAATTCCAAGAAATTCCTACACAGCAAAATATTTCGACAGTTAAATAAGTAAAGCAACGGTCATACAATATCAAACAAAAACATATAGATTATAGACAATCTCAGCAATGGAACAAATCAGGTGTCGGCAGATTTTCATCAGCGTTCGAGAGAGAATTATTGACGCCTTAAAATGAGTTCTGAATAAATTAACACTTAGGTTTGAAACAACCGAAATGATTTATAGTAAAAAGTAATTTCCCATTTTCAGACCATGATGGCCTATGTGGTCAAGTTAAGTAGCGTTCCCAGGTTTTATTTAGCCACGGCATACGAGGTAGGGATTGCGTGGCTAGCACAATGCCCAGCCGCCTTTACTTTCCCCAACCGATATCAGGTTCCCATTCGGAGCTGGGTGAACTCGGGGACATTGCCAGGGCCGTGACTCAAGTCCGTGATTATAGCCAGCTAGATACGCCCCGCGGCCTAGCACACGCCGCAGTCTTGCTCATGGATAGTGCAACGAAAGTGGGGAAATAACGGACACAAAATACATCACGAAGAAATAAAAAAACGCGAGTGAACCTCGGTGGGGGGAACCACCGACACATTGTTGGTCTCCAGACATTCGCACAGCGGTTATCTACCTGTCAACCACCCTTCACCATCCTAGCATGCCAACCATAAACTGTGATTGGCTGACCATAGCGGGGGTCAGCCATGTTCGCAATAGAAGGTTAAAAGAACGGGCAACAAACACACATTTTTTAAAATTAAAAAAAAATATTTTCGCTGGGGCTTGAACCAAGAACTTTCCCCGTGTAAGGCGGACGTGAATCTCATGTTATTCTGTGAAGGAACAACGCAAGTGAACGAAAGAACCATTGTTGGTCTCGAGACATTTGTTGACCCGAGCGAGGGTCATTCGTCATGCTGGTCTGCACATACTCGCTTTGTTGAAATAAACATAGATGGTTGAACAACTTTTTGACATTAAAGCTAAGGCTAGACATCTATTTGTCACATATCTCTCATGTTGAATTGACTGGGGCCTTGTCGGATGATAAAATTATTAATGAAACATGCTGTTTTTTTAATCAAATAATGTAAATGGAACAAACATTTGGTAACGGGTATTTTACTGACAGTGACAGAAGTCAAATGTACAACCACATTATCGAAAGATTTTTTTCCACAGAAATGTGTAGTGGCGATCTGCTTAAAGGTGTCGGTATTGGTGTTGGTGGAACAATTGGTTTGGTCATCTTTATAGCAAGCGCTGTTCTAATATTCAGAGTGCGTAAAGTTAGGCAGAGAAAAGCCCTCGGAGACTACCATGTTCCGAGCAGAACACAGCACTCGGGTAAACAGAGATTGTCCTTGATCTTTCTTAAATTCGCTTTATTATCATAAATTAACACTTTCCATTCAAATATTTCTAGAGATATAATCAATGTTCAACTAATCCATGGCATATGCATACATCGTTATTCAGTTATAGTTGCAATGTATCATATTCCTCTAGCTCTAATAACAAACAAACGCTGGAGTTAAGTTGTTCAGTTTTTAGGAAGCACGATTGACACTGCATTATTGCTACTGTCTTATCTTAACCTACAATTCGTTTTAAGATCCGAAATCTAACGTATTTTATACTTATTGTAATCTATTTCTTTTAAATTTCATGTGATCTAATTTTAGCATTATTCTCACTAAACCGTTTTAAAAAGAGAAGTAAAGTTATTTTGTTTAGGAAAGGCTTTATTTGTTTAGACTTATAACATAACATAATGACAACACACTTTCTAAAGTAGTTTATCTCTCTGTCAAAGCGGCTTATTTAGACTTGTTATTGGATTCATCTTTGAGCCTGACAGTGTCCATCTTTTGATTGAAGCATATTTATTTACTATGACTATTAAGTATTGTTTATTTCTTTACCAGATTACCCATACGAGTTACCTGTGTCAGAAAGATCAGCGCCCCCTACCGTGAAAAGAGAAGAAGGGGTTTATGAAACCATAAATACCTGAAATTATTTTTTATTAAACATTAGTGTAAATATAGAAATGATTTTAGTTTTAAGTATAATTTCAATTGTTATATTAAAACTTAAACAAAATAATATCTTAACATTGACAAATAATTGATGTACAATATTGTAAGTGCCAAATGTTATATATTCTGAGTTCCTGATAATGTGTTTATTTATTTTACTGACTTAATATTATACCACAATGACTAGAATAATTTAATTACATAATAGATCTTTGTTTCTAAATTTCAAAATTCAATGCTATCATTCAACACATTAAAATAGAAACTAGAAAATGTTAAGCTTTGTGTCCTAAAGCTTATTAAAATTTTAGGTCGAATGATTTCAAAACAGCTTTTTGCTCGAACTTTTAAAATCTTAAAGTATAATAAACCAGAATTGTACACTTAAAATTCATAACATTAATTATTTACAATTTTTTATTACCATGTTTATTTTAATGAAAAATTATAAAATTTCATTAAATTATTCACTTAATTTTTTTCCATATTATGTATATACAATGACAATGAAACATAATTTTTTGTCTTGAACAACGGTGGCTAAAACGCGGCTCGCGAGCCGCATGCGGCTCTTCTGTGTTCACATTGCGGATCGCGTAAAATTTAAGAGATATATGTTACAATGACTACTGGAAGATTTCCAAGCCCGATTGAATGACTAATAGTGCTGCAATGATGCTCTCAGCAATTTTTTTAAAACTTTAAAATGACTCCCCGTTAATACAGCTAAGCCCCCCCCCTGGTTTAAAAGTTGTGTCAAGAATGAGTTCACTCTTCCTCAAGTATTACCAATACAAGTTAATATTTAACTTGTTATCGGTATTTATTATTTTTGATATTTTGTTTTTGCCTGCTGATGTATATTTTTGTTTTGTTTTAAGCTCTGGTTGGGAATGCAGTCAGGCAGTGTAGATAGTAGGTTATTGAAAAGGGTTCAACACAAGAGAAAACAAGGGTTGTCTTGTTGCGCCGATATCAGGGTCAACCCTATACTGTTTAAAAACATATTTAATTTTAAGGTATTATTGTATACTTTGTTTCATGTTTAAAAAAATATATTTTCATTATTAAATATTTCCTAAAGCGAAATGTGACTGAAATGTCTATTATTTTTTTTATAAACATTTAACTACGTGAGTCTCTATAACTTTGTTAATGAATGCTTTCCTGCACCAAAAATAATTATAATAATAGTTAGGTGATGATATGTATACAAAATATAACTGCTGTGTGTAAGATGGTGCAGTTCCTTAAAAAGACAAAAAAAATAATTTTAATAAAAACATGTGGTTTAATCATGTCTGTGACATTGCTATTTCCCCTTAAAGCTTTGATATTTCGACCTTTTCTTTCACATTATTTTTTTTTCTTAAAGAAAATATTTTTAAAAATCCTGTCAAAGCTGCACACACACAAAAAAATTTATTTAAAAAAAACAATAACCAACAATTTCTACTTGTTCAAAATCAATAAAAGCATTTTTATTACAAGACGCCCTAGCCTGGTATACATATATAACAAATGTCAATAATGGCATTAATAAAAGTAAACACCGTGATTTGAAAACTGAATCTGAAAGTCAATAACTTTTGTCTTGACAAGTCCGACATTTAGATCTGGTTAGTTTCTCGCCACATTAACGTACACACGTGTAGCTTGATCACTCCAAACATTAATCAATGACATTCAATAAAGACATAAGTCATATTGATGACCCCACTATACTAAGTTAATCAATCACACAAATATAATCACAAATTGAAACTGAAAAGAAATGTTCTAAATTTAATATGTAAGATGCTAAGATTAATACCAATATTGAACCAAAATTTTAATTTTTAACCTGTACTCTTTAGATCATATTCTGTCGCATGTTTTTTTTTATGGTCTATTATTATAGACGAGCAGCCAAGCCCGTCCAAGGACGTTCCGCCACCGTTCGGTGGCATGTTGTAACTCCCCTTCAACAGCCGTCTCGACCGGCATACATGTGCATCACGTCAAAAATACTATCCATTGTAGTTGAAATAAATAACTCGTAAAAACAGAGCTTTTGACTATAAATCCCAACGGGCATAACTCAAAATAAAGTCTTGGAAGAAATACTGCACCAATAAATAGAAGTAAAAAAAAGATTTTTTTAAAACCACGTTTTTTAGAAGCGAACTAAAAAGAAGAAAATAATTTAAAACTTGTAAGTTCAAGTACTTCGATATAATATGACTAAAAACGTGGGGCGGGCGCTTATGAGGTTTAACATATGCGGTTCACTCATTCTCTCACTTATAGATCTCTCTTTTGCCTTCTAAATTAGAAATCTTTAATTTTTATACCAAACACCCACCCCACGTTTTTAGTCATATTAAATCGAAGTACTTGAACTTACAAATTTTAAATTATTTTCTTCTTTTTAGTTCGCTTCTAAAAACGTGGTTTTTAAAAAATCTTTTTTTTACTTCTATTTATTTTATTCTTTTTAGTCCACTTATAACAACCTGGTTTTTAAAAATATTTTTTTACCTCTATTTATTTTACCAAACACCTCACAAGCGCCCGCCCAACGTTTAAAAAAAATTGTGATGTGGTCACAGGGCGAACTCACGGATGTCAACAAAATCCGACGGTACAGATGATTTTATATAGACTATAGATAAACTTAAAAGTTCAATAATTTAATAATGGTACATTTGATCGATCTGAAATTTTGACACAATGCATTGTCATCCAAGATCTATCTGTGGTAAAATTTTCAGATCAAAAGTGGTTCAATTTTACGTTGGCAGATTTGAAAAAATCTTGGACAAACAAACAATGCCCAACGAAAGCGAGATAATAAAAACGTGGTAAAAAATAACTCGTTTTGAACGTCCGCGTAAACTTGATATGATTGGCTGCAGGAGTCATGTGTGTTTGAGAGACCAATCACTATAGATGACGGGACAGTTCTTTGCCTTTTATTCAATAGGAATAGTACACAGTAAATAAAGCCATTGCACTCCTTTAATAGTTTTCTTCTTAGAACTCTGGAACTATTTTAATTAGAAGTTATTCTGAATGTTTGTAATTTGTAGTTCTTTAATTTATTGGATTTGTATGTCTTCTGAATTCTTTTAATTAGTCATTCTTTGTATCTGTAAAAGAATGTATCAATACTTTTTTTGCATTTCTTATGTATTTATTCACATCATTTCAGACAAATTAAAGTTGTTAATTTTTTAAGTACTTATTAAACCATTGTTAAAATACAAGTAACGCAAGCGATAAAACTAACCATAGTTGACAATACCTACTGATCATTTGCTGTGCCAAAGTTACTGTAAGTATTCGAACTTTCATGATACATCTGTAAAACTTGGTACAACAACTTGTACTGCTCCTGTGCATTGAAAAAAAAACATAATTAAAATATTTTACATCAAGGAACACTATGTCAATTTAAATTTTAAGACTCGTAGGAGCCTTTAAGTTTTTAACCTTCTATCATCCCACTATATAACAACAGTAAATAAAATGAAATTAACCTATTGTGTATATCAGAGGCGTCACTAAGGTTGGTGTCACCCGGGGCGGTAGCTCATGGTGCCACCCCTTCACGACGAAGGGGCCGTCCATAAATGACGTCACGCGAGGATGCCGATTTTTACCCCACCCTCCCCCAGCTTCATACTTATACCCCCACCCCTTTACACGATATGACGTCACAAAGCTTTGACCCCCCCCCCAGCCGTATTTTCTAAATAAAAATTAGCATGTTGCAAATTATGTTTTGTCATTTAAATATGTATTTAGGGTAAGTCTGCGCTCTGATGTCGTAACACGCGTGAAGCCATCGAAAACGTCATTAAATAAACGGTAAACAATCAAATATTTAAGTGGAACTTTTATTTAAAGTTGCGCGTTTTCTTATATGTGACGTCACATTTTTAACCCCACCCCCTCGTCACACATTGTCACCGATGCGTGACCCCAACACCCTATTACGGATTAAAAGGGGGGGGGGTGCTGAACGGGCTAAAGCCAGGGGCCACCAGTAGTTTAAGGTACTCCAAACTTATTATAGTGTATAATAAAGATGCAGGCAAATGTTTGTATGAATCCCTGAAAATGCCTTGGACATTCATACGGCAATGCTGCAAATATGAGTAGGAAGTATAACGGAATCTAGGCTATTCCTCGTGAGAAGTGCAGTGTTGCTCATTATGTGCCATGCACAGCTCATTCTATTAATTTGGTTGGGAAAAGTGCAGCAGGTTGTCCTGATGCAGTCAGATTTTTTGTCTTCTGCAAAATCTTTATACCCGGCTTGTTGCATCTACTCATCGTTGACAGGTACTTCAAAAACACATGAAATTGATACATGTTAACAAAACCTTGTGTAACACAATGTGGTCAGCCTGACATGATGCAGTAAGGTCTGTTATTAACTTATACCATGCGAATATCGTAGCACTGGAAGAATTAGCAACAAACGAAAATCAGCCACGTGACTGTCTACTTGAAGCAGAAGGATTTCTAAAGGAACCTAAACAACTGAAAGTCGCTATTTTACTTGAAATTCGGGAAACAATTTTAGAAAGGAAGTCTCTAATTGAGATTGTTAAAAGACAGCATTCTTAATTTGATTCATATGAAGACAAAGGAAAGGACAAGTCCGTGGTAAAAAAGAGTATGAACAATCTTCTATGCTATCAACAACAAAAACGAGAGAGAAAAGGGCGTCAGTTTTATAAAGGGACATCACCAAAACAGTATTCTCCCCGAGACAAAATTTTCAAGGTTGAGGTATTTCTGGTAATCATTGACAAACTATCTTGAGCCCTACAACATCGGTTAGGCCCATATAAAGACATTCATGAGAAATTTGTCTTTTCTTACAAACCTATCTGAGGTCAGCAATTACGCCATCCGATGGGCAGCAGCCAAGATAATGGAAGAATATTCAAGTGATTTCGAAGACAGCTTACCTTCAGCATTAGTCCGATTTTCAAAACTCTTTAAAAAAGTTATTGCCCAGGCTCAGGGTAAGGAAAAGGAAGTAACCCAATGCCAAACTCAAAACACGTGCACAGAGCTAAACATTTTGCTGCTTTTGAATGAGCTAAATTTCACACACCTCTTTACAAATGTACACATCGCAATTCTCATCTATCTCTCAATGATGACATCAAACTGCAACTGAGAGCAATACTTTTCAAAGTGGAAAAGAATATAAAATGAGTTAGAATTTGCATGGGACAACAAAGACTGAATATGCTCTCTCCAATGAGCATTGAAAGGAACTTACTTGTAAGCTTTCTTTGCTTTAATGACTTGATTGATAACTTCACCATGAGAAAAATTCGCAAACGAAAGTTGTAGGTTCAAATAATAATAATACATATGTTTCTATAAATTTTTTATTTTCACTAGAGAAAAGAATTTGTTACCCCATGGAAAAATTATTATTATTTTTTTAAATTTAAAAATACGGAATAACGCGTAATATTATTCTTTATGGGGGAGCATTCGTAAGGACGAAACAGCGTAAGTCAGGATGGGACCATCGTAACCGGGGGACTACCTGTATATAAACATGTATATCACGCCTTTAATAAATATATATAAAATAAAATAGTAACTCAAAGACATTGAATTCATAATTTTCGTCTAGAAAAAACATCAACAAAGAAAACCCATCTTTTGATTGATTGATTTTTTTTTGGGGGGAGAGGGTAAAAATATTATCCCCCCACACCCCACTGTGGTGGGGGGGGGGAGTCGTGAGGTGGGATTCGTCCATGGTGTCGGTGTGTCAAAGCCTAAATAGATTTATATCTTTTAAAACATACGATACTGCCTCTTTCATGTCCAGCATTTTTTAAAGATCTCTCAGCTGCGACGTTTCTTTTCGTTTTTTTTCCTAATTTGTTTTAATGTTGTTTGTGTGTTGGGACTGTTTTATTATTGAAAGTTAACTGATATTTTTTAATAAATTTTTTTTCGCGTTGAACGTATTTCTTTGTATTTCTTAATTTCTTTCTAGATGAAAAAAATGTGTCTTCATTTTTTTTCTGACATAAAATCGTACACAGTAAAATTTTAGGCTCGGGTGTCACCCCCCTGATGGGTGTCACCCGAGGCGGCCCGCCCCCCTCGCCCACCCCCTAGTGACGCCACTGGTGTATATGTCTTTCATGTGTGATATAAACACGTTTATGACCTTTTAATTAACTGCTATTCCCTGATGAAGACCTACCACATTTGGAATAATTTGAGGTCTTATTGACTTGACAGCACCGACGACAATTGGAATAGTAAGTTGAAGGTCATTGTCCATTCTGTCCAACAGGATTTTCAACACGCAAGCCAGGCCACTGTACTTAGCCCCATCTCTAGACATTTTTAAAGGAGGTTTTGGTTAAAGGATTGTTCACATTCTACAAACAAGCACGTTAACATCTTTCATGTTAGATAACAATTTTCAGAGAGTATATCCACTACGTAAAGAACATATTACATTTTAAAGATTATACTGTAAATATATATATATATATACCACCACCCCCCACCCCCCACATAAAAAATAAATAAATTACGAAAACCAAGGGATACAACGTTTTCTTTACAAACATTTGCTTTCACGTGTTTTCTTTGGTACGAGCTTAGCAATCGTAAATATTTCTTACATTTAGCAAAGATATTTGAGAGATGTATGTAAAATTACAACATATAGTGGCGAGCGAAGTAAGTCTGCTTTATTAGAGCAGAGTTTTAGCTCATAGCTAGTTAGAACCAGGAAGAAATTAGCGGAGACCTGATCACAAAAAGATTAGAATCAAGAGTATTTGTGTGGAGTGGATTATTGCAGACAGCCAGTGAGCCCAGGGATATTCATGGTGTTAAGTTTGTAAAACACTATGATATGTTAATCAATAAACTCATGATGAGTTAGATACATTCAGTTAGAACATTCTCTCTGATATAAGCTGTCATAAAATTAAATTTAATTAAAACTCCACGTTTAGTGGATCTGAATATTGTTGCCCATTATTCACTTATTATTGGAGTATTGCAGAGTATTTCTGACTATTGTTTTCTATTGATAACCTACATACAGTAAGGTAGGTAATTGTTGACAGTTGTTGTTGACCATTGATTACCGTTGCTGTCTTTGATTGAAAAAGCGTCCTTACCTGCACATGTATAGGACAACCTTCTCGGTTTGAAAAACAGAAATTTGCATCTTCTTGATAAAGTTCAATAGATTTTCGGCTGTTGTGTCAGTGAAGTTGTATCTGATATGTTGCAGAATGTGTTCATCGGTGCTATTCTGAAAAAGAACATCTTTAGACAAAGTGTACAACACGTCATTTTAATTATGCAAGAAAATATCATTTTAAAAACAAAGAAGTCCTTTGATAACTATTTTGCACAGTGATAAAACGATTTATTCAAATCGCATATGGCAAAAAATAATTTGAAATAATAATGAGGTGCAAATAATGATGAGTAACATATAATGAAGACTGCCTACAATGCATTACGCTGAGATAAAGAATAACCATAATTGGTGTGTTATGAACAAAAAAGGTGGAGGTGGAATTGTGGTGCGGGGGGGGGGATAAAATAAACAACAACAATATTAACGATACTGGGTTGAGTCACTGCAAAAAAATACTTTTTTTATAATTTATAAACACAAGTGACCTCCCCTTGGCTGTTGCTCCTAAACCTTGGGCGAGAAAAGACTTGTGCGTCAACAATTACTTTTAATTATAATAGACAGGCTGTGACGCCCAATGTAAGAATTTCTTACTGTGTTTGATTTCTTCTGAAGGTGTACGGTAATTTTCTGTTCATCCCAACCACTTTCCGACATGACGGGGCCCGTGTGGATGTCGAACGGTGCACAGTGCAATGGTTGGTCAACGCTTGTTGGTAGATACTGTGCTACGGTCTGGCATTGTGAAAAATAATGGAATAAAAACATAACATTCTAATAAGAGATTAATCATTTCATAAATTAATGACATCATTAAAAAACAATTGACTTGATATTAGAAATGACAGCTTAAGCTTTTTAAAAAGACAATAACGTAGTTTACTAGTTAAGTAAAAAAGAAATCTTACATTTTTTTACTATACGATAGTTATACTAATTTTGAAGACATGAAGTTAGTATATTTTCATTAAAAACATTTTTTCAGCCATATTAATGAAAATTCATTAATGTGACGGTTAAATAAAATAAATAAAATCAGAATATATTTGAGTTTTAAATGCCAACATACCTTATCTTCGCTAAAACTGTCTCCTTCAAACGTTATAACAAAACCCACATTGTACTGAGTAATCAGACGCCAGAAATCTACAACAGTTGTTGGCAGTGGAAGCTGTGTCACAATTTGGTGATTTTGTTTTTGAAAACTCTAAAACGTAAGAAAAAGATTTAAAAATAAATGTTAAAATTTGTGTATACAAACCAATAAAAACAACAACTTTGCTCTACTACACAGCATATGAAAGATAAATGTGTACGTAGTGACTAATTACGCAACAGATAAAAATTAGAAAGCTTACAATATCATTGCTACTACAACTCAGTGAGAGATAAGTGTAAAAAGAAACATGCACTTTCACTTAACGTAATTGCGTGTTTCTTTTTACATTGAATTGTGGATTTGTGTTATATTACTGTATGCTTCTCACTTGAAATGTAGCGATAAAAACTTTAAATACCGGTAGCTGTATGGCATTGATGTAATCTCCCATAGTGTGGTTTTCTTTAGCTAGTCTCGTTCTGTAAGCATTGGCTGTGGATTTAAATATATAATCTTCTTTTCACCAAAAAAGATTGTAGTCAAAATGTAATTGTTAATGTTTTTAGTACGATATATAAGAGGAAGCCCACCACCCTGAAAACGTTTAATAATTATGGGATGCATTCATGTTAGAAAGACCATTTCATTTTTATTGTGGAAATTGCTATCTGCGTAGTGCGTACAGTTTCAAAACATTTGTATTTCTTCACAGGCTGGCTAAATTAACTTGGATTTGAGGATTATAACCTGGATTGGAACGAAATTAGTTATTTCTAGTTTAAGTGAAGATTTTAACTTGAAGATTTATTATTGAGTCTGATTTCCTTTCATGCACTCTTGCATAAAAACAATCGACACATTTTTGGACCGAACTGAATAGAAAAACTTAGCCGACAATACCAGGCTTAAACACTGCACACAAAATGTAAATGTATCTCTAATACTAGATCATTTAACGTATGTGTGGAAACTCAAGCCCGCGGGGCACGTGAAGTCCAATACAGAGTTCGTTACTGCCAGAGGAAGCCTGCAGCTAACTAAAAAACAAACAGCAATATATTTATGCAAAAGTCGCCACGTTTATGCTTCAACTGATGTTAACTCTTTTTTATGTTCGTTCTATTCACGTTTCATGACCCACCGACGTTGCTTCCATCTTGAAAAGTTTACCCAACACTGATTTAACGAAAAAAAGCTTCTGAAATACCATTCTAAGTTTTCAGTGTTCTGAGAAATAGTCTTACGTGGAAGTATCTCTGTAAATCTGTTCTTTGACTTCTCGGCTAGGGCTGACGAGTTGAGATAAATGCCGCTTTTGTCGTTACGAACTTCATCTGACATGATGCTCATGTTAATATTAGTGCTAACATTGCCCACGGCCTGGAGAAGAATAAAGTTTTAAAATTGTCTCAGTTTGTGCCAACTCGTCTTATACCTTCAAGGTGAAAACAAGTAAGGATAATTTAGTTTTTAAAAATGTAAGTAACTTCAAGCTTATTGGAAGTTTCTTTTAGTACTATTTGATGATCAAAGTAAAACAACAACAAAAAAAAACAAAAAAAAACCCCATTGCAATTAAAAATTAAATATTTGTTTCTCAGTTATTTCAAAATTTATTTAAACCAATTTGTTAAGTTTCCCTTTCATACTATGCTGGCCTATGGGGCAAGTGAAGCAGCGTTCACAAGTTTTTATAGCCACGCCATATGATGGCAGTGTGTGGCTAGCACAATACCAACCCGCCTTTACTTCCCCAACTGATTGTAGGTATCTATTCAGAGCTGGGTGGACTCAGGGACGCCTTTTACCTCAGGAACAAAGCCCTGCTTGATCGAGACTCAGACCCGTGTCTCTTGGTACGCCAGCCGAGTGCGATGCTCTCGACCACCACGCCCATTTGAACCAGTTAGTTAGTTATTTATTCATCTCGGCCCGAAGACGGCACATAGGGCAGAAGTCATGGATTTCCATTTACGAGGATCCGTCGCAAATTGTATTAGGTCTTGATTATTTCTTAAACCCATTGTTGTGCTTTCTCTTTTGATTGTTCTATTTAGGGTTTCCTATGTTCTTCCTTGTTTTTTTTTCTTTGCCTCTTGGTGTCCATATGAGGGCCTGACGAGGGAGTCTTCTCTCGTCCATTCGAAGAACATGACCGATATAATTCCAAAGTATTCTCCTTATAAAAGTTGACACATATTCTTGGTTGGTTTCTTCTCTTATTGCTTTATTTGATTTAAAATCAATCCATTTTATTTTCAAAATTTTTTCGGAGGAATTTGTTTTCGAAAGCAACTAATGTCTTTTCAATAGCTTGAGTGGATTTCCAGCTTTCGCATCCATATGTCAGTACAGGGATTACGCTAGAGTTGAATTGCCTAAAATTTATATGTTTGCTAGTGTCTTTGATCTCCAAATATTTGTAAGTTTGTTAAAAGCACTTGACGCCAACGCAATTCGATTCATTATCTCTGATGTTGCATCTCCATCATATGACATTTTGCTTCCTAATTAAGTGAAGTTGTTTACTTTCTCTATGGTTTGGTCATTAAGAATAATATCATTGGGTTGGTTGGTGAGGTCCATGGCTTTTGTTTTGGTTGTGTTGATTTGAAGATCAATTTGATTCGAAAGTGCTGGAGACGATCAGTTTTTTTCTTGGGTGTTCAAATGCGTTGAGCTTACAAGTGCCAGGTCTTGTGCAAAGTCAAGGTCTTCCAATGTATTGTTTTCGATCCATGTGATTCAAATTGTGATGCATAATCCGGCATCTGTGCATTTTCGCATGACCCAATCAATTGCTATTCCAAAAAATAAGTTGGTGACATGACACATCCTTGCTTCACACCTGTTTCGACTGGGAACCTTTCGAATTTCTGGCTTAAACCAATTAGTAGATGTATTTAAAATTACAAAATTTAACAAACCTCAAACTCTTTGTCCATGTTGGATCTACCAGTGACATTCTTGGTGTCCAATTCTTTAAGTCTATGTGTGATATTAGCAGCAGTGATGGTGGTACCCAGACATAACATGGCCACTTGCGCAGTTCTGTGTAAAAACTCGTATTGTTCCTGCATGGCATAAGGCGAAAAAAGTTTTTGGAAACAAATTCCTCCGTGAATGGTTATATGAAAGGTGCATATTGTTTTACTAAAAGATGATGAGTAGACTATATGTTTTAATTAGTAGGCTCGTTTAGTGTCTATGTAGCCAAATAAAGTAGTCAGGCGTAGACAACTAAATTTGTCTAAAAAACACATAACAACAAAAAAATGTTGAACTACTAACGTCGGTCTGAATCATCAACATCCTGTCTTTGCGTAGATTGACCAGTGTTTGGAAAAAGTCCATTCCACCTGTTTCTTTAGCCTGGGACATGACATTACAAAGGGCAATAAATGTACCCGTCCTGCCGACGCCAGCACTGAAAAATTAATATTTTTAAAAAAAAGAAATAAAATTTAAATATGGTTACAAATTAAATTGTACAATGTTTTAGTATAGCCAACCGATAACAGTTTCAACAAGAAATTCCTTTAAACAAGAGGGTTGTTTCTGTTTAGTTATTCTCAGTATTAAAAAAATTAATTAAACAGCCTTGAGAAAGGGGAACGCACATAAAGGTGTGCCTTAGTATTACTGCAGTTTTTCAAAAGTCAGAAAATTTTTCAAGTCTGAGCCTTAATACAAGACTAGATTGTAGTGGGGCGCCGTGGCGCCTGCGGCGCCCCCTCTTTTAGGGCGCCTGCTGCACCCACTTTTTTAAAAAGCCTAATTAACATGTCCTTGTTTGATAAATACGAAGTATTAGCTTTTGAAATGTGCACAAAGTATTTTATAATAGGATTTGTAGGGCGCCTAAGGCGCCCACTTTTTTTGGGTCAAAAGCCCCAGTAACTTATGCTTGTTTGATAAATAAGAAATATTAAACTTCCTGAAATGTACACTAAGTATTTTATAATTAACAATCCTCAAGTCCTCTTTTTACATCGTTCTCTTTTCCAACATTAAAATATAGGCTAAAACAATGACCTCATATAATATTTTATTTACAGCTCGTCTTTAATTTAAAGTTTAATTTATAATTATTTTGCACACCTTTTGATGCACAGCTTATATTAAATATAAGCTCAAACAATGACGTTATATAATATTTTTTATAGGGCTAATCACCACACGATTTTTTAACTGCTATATACTGTTGTACATCGTTCCCCAGCGTTCCACAGTGAGGAAGTTAATGACTTGGGCTTTAATATTATTTATTAGAGTTCGATAGGACTGAGCCCATAAAACATTTCAATAAACAAATTCATACAATCACATGGAAGTTTGGAATTAAAAAAACGTTTCCGAATATGTCAAAACATCGTTTTAATTGAAGTCTACTTTAGAAAGTCTTTAAACATTATTTTTTTTAATTTTTTTTTAAATATTTATCTTTTATTTTTGAGAATACTTTTTTACCACATTCCTATTTGCTAATATACCTGTTATTAATTAATGTATTCTAAACCAGGTGTTCCTAACCAGTGGTGCATGCACCCCCAAGGGGTGCATGAGCAGGTTCCAGAGGGTGCATGAACCATTCAGAGAAAGAAAAAAAAAGAGGGAGAAAAAAAAAGAAGGGGAAAAAAAGAAAGAAAAACTGATAATCTGAAAAGGTAAACCCTAAGCAAGGCATGGCGCGTTAAAGGGCGCCAATAAACAACCTTTTTTTTTACTCGTTCGCGCATCGTTCTGGGCATGTCGAAAATTGAAGGAAAAACTTTCGCAAAATGAACGGTTCGCTCTACGTGTTCCTCGGAATTTCGTGTTTTTCGTCATAGTTTTCTAAAAAATAATTTAATTTTGTCACCAAATACGTCAGATATATCTCTTCCCGTGACCCTCTAACTGTTTTGAGGGGATGTAAACGTTGGGATTGTTTTTTCCTTCCCTTTTATTGCTCTGTACGCTGCAAAGGTCTTTAAAAACGTTAATTGTAAGCCATTATTCATCATTGAAACCTAAAATCTTGAGTTGAGCATCCAATTCCGGTCATTAAAAACATCAACAAGGCCGGTTAAAAACTTGCCTGTGACTGGTACGACTTTCCGATTGTAATCACCCCCTCAAAATCGTTAATAAATAATAAAAAAAGAGAGAGAGATGGAACACAAAAGCCTCAGTGCTTCCACTGTGGAAAAATCCTGTGCAATAACAACATGAAGCCTGTTAGACTACGAGAGCACTTGGAGAAAGTCCACCCATCCAATTCCAAGGACAGTGTTGCTCGCTTCTTGACCTCAGGTACGTTGCCCAAGCTTGAATTTTCATTGTCACAGAAATCTGCACTGGGGGGCATCATTCAAGTTGCATATCTTATTGCAAAGAACAAGAAGCCCCACACCATTGGAAACCTTTGGTGAAGCCTTGTGCTCTGGAGATGGTGGAACTGATGTGTGGTCACTAGCAGAGGAAGCAGGTTGAGAAAGTTCCTTTGTCCAATGACACTATTCATTCCAGGATTAGTGATATGGCTGCAGACATTCTGGATCAAGTCTTGTGCGAGATGAGAAGCAGTCCTTTTCCATTTAGCATGCAGGTGGATGAATCCACTGATGTAGCACAATGCAGTCAGATTCTTGTATTTCTGAGATATGTTCTCAGTGGATTGATGAAGGAGGAATTTCTCTTTTGTAAGCCACTCCTAGCTACTACAAAAGCTGCTGATGTTTTGCAGCTAGTCAGGGCATTCTTCATTGAAAACCAGTTTACTGGACTTCAAGAATTTCTTCAATTTGCACAGGTGGTGCTCCCTCCATGCTCGGTAATAAGTCAGGATTTTCAGCACTGGTAAAGAAAGAAGTTCCAGATATTGTCACTACACACTGTATTCTTCATCGTCAGGCATGGGCATGCAAAACACTACCTCCAACCTTGAAGTCAGTTCTTTCTACTGCAGTCCAAGTTGTAAATTTTATCCGCTCACATGCCTTGAACCACTGCCTCTTCAAGTTGTTCTGTCAGGTGGTGAGCTCTGAGAATGAAGTTCTGCTCTACCACACTGAGGTGCGCTGGTTGTCCAGGGGACGGATACTTTCTCGGTTAGTAAAATTGAGAGTGGAGCTTGCCATTTTCGTGCAAGGAAAAGAGAGTGACCTTGCCCACAAGTTTGAATGTCCAAATTTTATTCATTACTTGGCATACCTGGCTGATATCTTCATCATCTTGAATGAGTTGAACACATCTCTACAAGGACCTGCTGTGACTGTATTGGATGCTACTGAGAGATTGCAAGCTTTTCTTAACAAAGTGTCACTATTCCAACGACGACTAGAAAAGTCCAACTTGGCCAACTTTCCACTCTTGGATGAAGTTGTAACATCTGGTGCAGAAGGAAGCACTGAGGGATCACTGCCTGACAACATCAAAGGGGAAATTTCAGAGCACCTTTCAACATTGCAAAAGTCCTTTGATGGATATTTCTGTCAAGACATTGCTAGGAAAGATCTTAATTTGGATTCGCAATCCTTTTCTCGGTGACTTGGACAACATTGATGACAGTGACTTTGCTAAATATGAACTGATTGATTAGAGAACCAGAGAAGTACTGAGGAGTGCCTTCAGTTGCAATACCTTGACTGAATTTTGGTGCGCCCAGTTAGATTCCTACCCACATCTAGCCAAGAGGGCAGTACTGACTCTTCTTCCATTTGCCACAACCTATCTCTGTGAAGCGAGATTCTCCACACCTTTGACGATTAAAACCAAGGAAAGGTATAAGTCAAATGCAGAGGATGACATGAGAGTTGCTCTGTCCAAAACAGTCCCCGAATTGAAATCGCTGATTGATCATAAGAAGCAGCAGATCTCTCATTAAATTCCCTGTTGCCTATGGTCAAAACTGTTGTATTCCTAAAATAAACATAGTTTATTATGCATTTTCTGCAAGTTTCACGAGAGGGGGTGCATGAACTTTTTTGGGCATCTGAAGGGGTGCATGGACCCCAAAAGGTTAGGAACCACTGTTCTAAACCAATTTAAAAATGCATTTGGAGGTTGTGTTTTTCAATACATATTTTAGATCTAATATTAAATTTCCTTGGTCTTAAATTGGAATATTTAAATATTAATACTTAGAAAAAAATTAGTATTAAAATAAATAAATGATATAAAATTATCCTTCTTTTGACAAGTAACACTTTGAATTTAGAATCATGCAAAAAAAAATAAAAAAAAATAATAAATAAATAAATTTAAAATATAATTTATATACACGGTTAAAGTATTTGAATTTTTTTAAATAGTTTTGAGCAAAAATGAAAATTTTAACGTAAAGGGTTCTAAGGTAAAATCCGTGACTCACCTGCAGTGAACAACAATCGGTTTGTCTGTAGGCTCAGCTGCTACTCTCTGTTCAAAATCTACAAGACTCCATGGCGTCCTAGGAACTCCTGTGTCTGGCCAGGACGTGAAGTGGAACTGTGTGACGTGCTGTACTGGTCGGTTGCTCTGTGATTTATCAGAAACACCCAAGTAGTAAACATTAAACAATATAATTTGCAATGTCTGTCCGTGACGCTACTAATTTTAGAAAGCAGAGAAAGCCAAATTACTGCACCAATGCACCAAAGGTGTGCAAATTAAAGATGCGCTGTAAAAAAATATTATATGACGTCATTGTTTTCGCTCGTACATGTATTTTAATTTTGGAAAAGGGATCAATGTAAAAAGAGGATTTGATGATGGTTAATTATAAAATTAAAAAAACAAAGGGGTCGCCGTAGGCGCCCTACAACCCCTATTATAAAATACTTTGTGTACATTTCAGAAAGTTTAATATTTCGTATTTATCAAACCAGGGCAAGTTAGTTGGGCTTTTGGAAAGGTCCGCGCCGTATGCGCCCTAAAAAGTGCATTTTTTATCAAATAAATTGATTTCAGTTGAAAACTTCCGTCATTTTTGACGGTTGATACGCTAGTACGTTTTATAAGTTGTAAACAAATTGCAAGCAACCCTTTTGAATACAATACCAAAAAATTGGCAGAAAATTAAAAAGTTATGTCTTTATGATTACTTTTAACAAAAATAATGTTAAAAGTAGAGTTTATTTTAGAAATTCCCTATTTAGTTGACAATTATTTATTTCATAATTACTTATAAGCACCTATGCGCAGTTTTAAGTGTCAAAGAAATAGTTTAAAAGACTTATACGACATTGCCTTAAAACTACCTCCTGCAGTTGAAAGGGCTGTGTGGGTGTCTGAGTTTATTTATAGAAACTCATTTTTTTCTTTTAACAGGGAACAATTTATATACATTATTTTAATTTGTATCGAAAATTTATTTTTTAAAAACACTTTAAATAAATGAAATCCCTCAGGGGCGTTCCAAAGTGTCTTTGCGCCTCTGCCATTGTTTACCTTTAGTAGTTCTAGTCTTCTAATTGTGTAGTCAGCACAGACTTGGGTCGTTGTCAACCTCACCTTGATGCCGCCAAAGTCTTGCTCACCATCTTCTGGCCAATACCTTTCACATTTCGCCTGATGTCATTTTGGGATATAATTGAAATGTATAATAATGAATACGACAATCAGAGTTTAATCTAAAACAAATATAAATGTTAAAATCACGGTTTGATTACCCTTTAACGGGTAGTGGCAAAATAGACGCCACCACCAAAATCAATGTTTTTAAAGCTCAGTGGCCAAGATTTTGCCGCGCGTATTTGTCGCAGTATCTTCCCTTACATAAAAGAGGTCGAAACCCGTTTACACAAGAGCTGCAGCTCTTTGTTTTTGGAGTAAGACATTGACGTGGTGTGTTAGGGTTGACCCACTTGTGATGGTGGCCTGAGTTTTGCAACAAATTAACATTTCACAGTAAGTATTATGCAATTCTTTGGTTATTTTTTTGAATAATAGTGGTTAAAGTTTCTCTTTTTTTGTTTTAGTTATAATCTACTGTTGTGAAGTGAACATGTCAAACAAAAGTGATATTGATGGCATAATACTTGCCACTGACTGTACCTGAATTAGAGGGTGGCATTATATTTGCCACTGACTGTATTTAGTTACCATATAATATATATATAGCACTTCGTTAGTAAACTATTCATCTTTTTCGTTCTTTATGTTGCAGATGGCTCAACGTCAATACTTTTCTCAACAAGATTTCATAGAATATCTTGACATCCCTGATGATTCAGGGTCTGAAGATGATGAAGAAGACAATAGTTACAGGGAATGTGAAGATGTAGATTCAGAAAGATCCGATCCTCGTCGTGTGTCCAGCAATGAAAAAACTCAACGTGACCCTGAAAACAGAGCTGGCGATTCTTTTGACAGACTTTCCTTACATTCAGAAAATGATGAAGAGATTACTGCTGACAGTGAAACTGATTCACCAGATGATGAAATAGCTTCAGATGATGAAGATCTTCTTTGGAAAAAGAAAGACCCCCCCCCCAGTCGGAAACAATGGTGAATTTATATTTTGATGACAAACCGTTAGAACCAATTCATCAGTTTTCAAAAACAGATTCAGCATCAGCATATTTTTACAGATTTTTTTGACAAAGAAGTTATTGATTCTATTGTTGAGCAACTAATCTTTATGCTTCCCAGAAAAAAAATTGAAATACTGGAAATACACAGAAAGATGGTTCCAGGATGTCCATCAAGTGCCCCCCGCCAGTTGTACAGTACACTAGGAGGATGGGTGGTGTTGACAGATTTGACCAAAAGAGATATTTTTATGAAGTTGGCAGAAAGTCAAAACGGTGGTGGCTACGAATCTTCTATTTCTTGTTGGTTTCTGCTATTGTGAATGCGTTTATTTCTTCGCAACATTGTTCACAAACAAGCTCCAGTCCAAATGATTGATTTTAGAAGACTGTTGGCACAAGAACAGTGAGGAACATTCTGCAGCCGTAAACGCCCCAGTTTCACACTTCTCAAATTTCTCCAAAAAATCCAAGGCAAATGCTCCCACAAAAGAACTAGGGGGTTCCTTTGGCAATTCGTCTCGGTGATGTCGGCGTTCATCTACCAGCTGATCTTGAGTCCCTTCAGAAGATGTCGGTACTGCAGTACCAAGACCAACAACAAAAGGTCAAAAATTCAATGCTCAAGATGTCAAGTGCCATTGTGTGTCACTCCCTGCTTTTCTTTATTTCATCAGTAGAAAGTGACTAAGATCATATTTTTCTGATGTTCAAAGTCACAGTTGTTATGTGTGGTCAGTGGCATCTATATTGCCACCTTCACTGTACTACATGGGCAGTGGCAATCTTAGTGCCACCCCCCAAGTACAAGAAACTCTACAAATGTAATGTTAGTAGCTTGATTTTATGTCATTTGAATCGCATTTCAAATAAAATGATCACAAAAAAAACGTCCAGCTATTTGTACTTTTCGCCGCCCTTTAAAGGGTTAATTCAAATTGTAAAGTAAAAAAATGTTGACCTTTGCATGCTCAATCAAGTTTGTAAGCATTACAACTTTTTCAACTTGTTGTTCCCACAGCATTCGAATGAAGTCTTTAACCATTGCGGTGTTTGGACCTTGTGAACATTAAAGTTACATTAAAAGGTAAACTCAAAATTATATGAATCTGCTTTTACAATATAATCAGTATTCAAATAAAATTGTATAAATAAAGAAAAGTATTTCTGATGAGTTCATCGTATAAAAAACATGAAAAAAAATATTATGAAGTGCATACCTTGAGAAGCTATGAATTTCTCTGCCTCTTTATAACCCTGCAAGATATTTACACCGTCAGAGTTTCTGATAAAAGCTAAGACAAGTTATTTTAACAAACATTACGTGTATTTGATACTTGAATAGTTTTAAGATAATCTTAATTGACCTTGATATATGATGCATTTATATAATCTCCTTCATTGTCGTCCGTGTTAATTTCTAGATGGACTCGCGAGTGATCATCTGAAAAAGAAAATATTACTTTAGTACTTTATTTAAACGAAAGCTCAAAGAAAAAAACATATTTTGCAGATGTATTAACTTAATTGGGGATTTGAATGACTCTGAAACATTCGATTCACCATATTAAGGTGCTTTATCAGTTTATCACAGACGCTCAGGAAATTACAATCTCCGATCTAGATTAACTATGTGCGGAAGAAAGTCAGTAGCCCCGAGCCTAGTGCTTTTCATGGGTCTCCCCGGGACCCCCCCCCCTAGCCACTCGGCCCCCTCCCGAAGGGACTTAACAGCTGAAAGACCCCCACCCCCGGGAACGGTCGCTTATCTAGATTGGCTAAAATAATATATATATACGAGCAACAAAGCCAGTCCAAAGACGTTCCGGTACCGTCTGGTGGCATGTTGTAACTCCCCTCCAACATCCATCTCGACCGGCATACATGTGCATCACGTCAAAAATACTATTCATTATAGTTAAAATAAATAACTCGTAAAAACAGAGCTTTTTACTATAAATCCCAACGCGATTAGCTCAAAATAAAGTCTTGGAAGAAATACTGCACCAAAAATAACTCCTATTGAACGTCCGCTTTAACGTGTTCAATATGATTGGCTGTAGGAGTCATAAGTGTTTGAGGGACCAATCGCTATCGATGACCGAACAGAAAATAGCCTTTTATGATATAGGATATATGTACGTGCAATAATTAACCTCTGTTTATATTTGGTATTAGACATGCTTGCACTTTAAAAAGATATTTAGTTAATCGGCTAATTTATTAAAGAAATTCTCAAATTAATACTTCTTAAATATTTGTAAAGATAATACATTATATACTGAATTGGAAAACTTAACCAATGCAGTTAACGTAAATTTTCAGAAATGTGTTTATAATGGTCATAGTAAGAGATGAAATCGTAACCTTGGGTTTAAATAATCTTTAAAAGATTTATTTTAAAAAAATATATTTTGTTTTAAATTTATGTTTTTTAGCATTCTCTTCTAGTCTAAGAAGACGTACATTGTTAATGAGCTCACTGTAGATGCTTGTACTGCTTTTCAATTTAAAAAAAAATAAAATAAGGAAATACACAAACACATAAATAAAATAAGTCAAGGGAACCAAGCATGTCAAAGTTATCGTTTCATTTACATGTAATTGAAGCGGATTTCATGTGATGTCCAAAACCTTTAAAGTTGTTTTTAAATGCAATAGACTTCATTTATTGAAGAGCAGAATTTTAGCATAAATATTATAACAAAATAGCAGATTTTCATACGTTTCTCAATCCCATTTGCAATGTTGAGTAGCTCTGTAGTTATACAAGATATTTTTAAAGAGGCGCTGAGAAACTTATATGATGAAGTGTAACTCTTACATGGTACTATGTCCTTGTATCTGTTTTTTGCCTTGTTAAAATTGTTGTGTCCAACCTCAGTTGTCACATTTTGAGGTTCAGGCGCACTCTGTAAATAGGTCGAGAAACTTTGAATTGAACAATCTATTAGATTTGGTATCGCAAAAAAGTATTACTCTCAGTAATTGGCAGTTTAATTATTTTCATGCCTTATTTTTAAAAAAAATATAATTCTGAATAGAAAACTACCATCTGGCGCAAAATGTTATAAAACACTTGTGAATGATTCAATTTTATTCAACACATCTTCTGTCACACTCTATTTGATCTATACCCATCAACATGCATTTATCCTTTTGTAAGTGTATGTTTCTTGTATCTATGTTTTAAGAATGTAGTTAAAAAAGCTTACCTCAAACTGTTGAACAAAGAACAACTTGTTATGGGTTTGTAAAAATATGTTCAAATCCAATATTCTTACAAATGTGTTTACTTTACCGACACTATCTGATGCCTTTATTTGAGCTGTTATAAAAATAAATTAAATGAAACAAGTACCGGATAATCATAAATTAAAATGTTATCTTATGTCTTACATTATTAATCTTTAGCCTCTTTTTTAAACTGCTTAAATAAATGTTAGCAAAGAAAATACATAAAATTTAAATGATAAACGTTATTTCCTCATTTACTTTTTACTAGTGGTCTAGTCTAGCTCGTACTTCATCTCTATATTCAAGTCCTTGAAAGTATACTCTGTTATTGTTCAAAATCATGTTATATTGTCTTTGACAATAATGTTTTGAAAATTTATGTTTAGATCACTACTTTTTCTCGACATTTTAGGGCACCACAACGCAGCCATAGTTTACATTTTCAGACCAAATATATTGGGTACAGCTGATATCTAGTTGTGACCTTTACATACTATATCACACCATGAAAGATGCAAATTTAAGACACATAAATGGTTGCCTTCCTTTATAAACTTCCCAGGGTGGATGGACACAGGAAGAAGTATCTTAGCTTGCCCTCTTTTGCAGTAACACCAACTTTATGGAACAGTCTTAATATGTTTTTTAAGAAGTGTAACAGCAATGGCAAATCAAAGATAATTTTTTTTTAATTTTAGGTTTGTTTAGGAATATTTAGGAGTGCGAAAAACATGTTAGACAGTATAGAAAGTTGCGCTATAGAGGAAAGCCATCATGGCTATCATCCTTATTATGTTATACTCTAACCAAATATATGTAACCGTATAATCTTACTTCTCCTAACTAAACTTATTCTCTCTAGCCCTACCCGAATGTTGGGGTCACGAACCGTGTTCTGAAGGTAGGGTATCATTTTATTTGATTGCAGCCTTATCAAGAAAACGTGTGAAAACTAAGTGAATATAAGATTTTATTTCAAACACCAGTTAAGATAATTCACTATATACTATATATGTTTATAGCTTTTCAGGCCAAAGGCCAAAACAACTTTGATTGTTGTAATCCTCCTATTCGGTTGTCATGTTGCTTACTTGAATCTGTTGAAATGTTGTCATTGATAACATCAGCTATTGCTGATTGCATTTTCTGTTGTGGTCGTACATCATCTTCTTTATTTTGGGCGGAGTGCCTACTTCGTTTGCTAAACATGGCAAATGAAAGTATTGAACATATTTAAGCACTGGAAATGAATGATAGCATTTTGTATACTAATGTATTAAACTGTAGGACAATGTTTACTGCTTAACGAGCCACAAAGTGGTCTAAACTAATGACAAAATATTTAATTTTCACATTAGTGACATTATTTGACCAAAACATACATTTCCAACTCTTTGCAGCGTTTGCCAATGTCAATATTCATCGTTATATTTATCCCAGTGGGCTTAGTGGATTATACAATTTTCTACGTGAGCAAACGTAATAAAGAAACTCTTCAAAATGTGTAGGTTAAATAAAAAAGTGTTTAAAAGTTTGTATGCAATACACATATCTCAGCACTGTGTTCCTATGGCAGTAACATGATTTTAAAATTATCAAGAAGACATTTTTTCTTCTACATTTTAATCTATTTCTTTTAAATTTGTATGGTAGGGGTGGATGATTTCGGGTATTATTCATATTTTTGAAATGTCTAGGTCCACTGTGGTCTAGCGGTAGCGCGGTGGACTGCCGAACCGAGAAAGAAGAGAGTCACGCGTTCCATTCTCGGTGCTGGCAAGGCCCCGGGGCATTGAGCTAGCCACACAATCCCTTGCTTGATAGTGGTGGCTATATAAAAATTGTGAGCGCTACTTCACATGCCCCAAAGTCCCTAATGGACTGGAAAGGGGGTTGTTATTATTATTATTATCATTGAAATGTCAGATCCAGAAAATTCTATGAAACATAGGTCTCTTTTCAACAGAAACTGATAAATGCAAACTTATGACTTACGGTGTTATTAAAAATTCATTATTTTTCTAAGAGTGACGGTGCGCACTGACTTATTTTGAAGCTCAGATTAATTGTGGGTAAACAAATTGCATTCGAAATTTTGACTGGCTTTTTAGTATTAATGAATTATTTGTGAAATTACTTCAGAAGGTTAGAATAAGGCATTTACACGACCATTTTAATAGATTATGCATAGTTCTATATAATCACGTAGTTTTAAAAATTGACTTTCTTTTCATGATCTTAGACAAGGAACTCACCGCCAAAATACAAAGCCGACAATAAACAGAAACAATAAAACAATTCCTGCTATGACTGGAGCAATGATGATAACTAATTGAATTTTCTCTTCTGTACTTGGATCTTTGCGGATTGCTGTTTAGACAATATTGTAAGAGTTAACTGCATAATGTTTAGCTGAAAGTGATTAAGTTTTAGTATGTATTCAACTGTTTGAAGATTTCTTAACACATTTAAATGAGTTTCTAATTAAATATATAATTTTATTGACAACAGTAAAACCAGTCTCAAAATATTATGGCACACTGTATTAATCCCCACAATTAATTATATAATTTATAAAATAATTTGCATTTACCTTTAAGACAGAACTCTCCTTCATATCCGTCAATACAGCCCAATGTGCACGTTTTGTTGTATTTATCACAAACATTATTTAGACAATAATATGGGCATGTTTCTGTACCGTTGTACGCTAACGTGCTATTGGGAAAAGCTGAAACTGAGAATATAATACAATTATAGCAGCAAATCTATTTGGAGTTTTAATCAAATGTTCTTAATACAATAATTTGTACATTTAAAAATTTTGACATGATATAATGTGTACATGTACCTTGTGTACAGAATGGTGCTATATATCCAGGTTCACATCCTCCCATACAACTTCCATTTCTTGTATCACATTTGGATGCAATGCAGTGGTCACTACATTTAAACTGACAGTCGTCTCCCCACTGACCAGGTGCACATTCTAAAAGATAATTTTAAAACATTTTTATATGTATGTGCAGATTTTACTGAGTAAATATTCCAAGCAAAATAAATTAAACGTAGAAGTGGAGACAAGCGGGCATTATAATCGATTGAGACATCTAGAATAGTCTCAATAAATAAAATATTACTGTGACGTGGTGATGATCCTAAAAGACTCAATTATTACAAAACTCCAGTTAAACATGCTACCACTAGTGAGTTTGCAGAATAAAAAGTCCTTTTTAGTTTTTAATAAATATATAAGTGACAGATTTTTAGAATTATTCTATTCTTCAAGAGGCAATAATAGATTCTGGAGGGGTATCAAGTACTTTAGTGGTGTTCTCCACGTCCATGCAGATGTAATATCCAATTGTTACAAACATGTGACCCACTTGGAAGAAAAGGTAATTTATCAAAGAAGTCTATTTTAAAAACATTATATCATATAGAATGGGACTGCGATAAAGCTTTTAAATAAAATATAAAATACACGATAAAATTGCGCAATGAAAACAATTTGAGCTTTATTTTTGTTATATCGCTTTAGTTTAAAAATAAAGCTCAAATGTATTGTTGTCATTGCACAATTTGTTTAAAAAACAATATTGGGTTTGATTTTTGTCAAACTGTTTATAAACATACTATGTAAATAAAATTTTTATATTATAGCTTTAGTTTATTTTCGTCCAGTCGATGTTTTATTTTGAAGCCATGATTGAATTAATATTACTATTTAAAAGATTGATTATTTTAAGGGCAACATTCTAAATGTTTGAATAAAGTTTACATCTTTAATTACCCTGAGTACACAATGGTCTTATAAACCCAGGCAAACACCCTCCAATACAAGTTCCATTCTCTACATCACACTGGTATGATATAATACAGTTTTCGCTACAATTCCTCTTGCAGTCACTACCCCATCGTCCATTGTCACATCCTAGGAAAAATGAAAAAAATGCATTTAAAATTAATTTATAAATGTTATATATAAAAACTAATCGCAAACCATTTAGATAAATTTATGTACATAAAAAGGTGAACAAGACAAGTCACAGCAAATTTACGTACGCCGTAAGGTTTATTTTACAGTACCAGTTGACATGATATCAATTACCCGTAGAGGTTGAGCAAGAAAAGGAAAATTTATGAGACTCATAAAATTCTGCCCTCAAAAATCAAAAGTGATACTTTATCTTTAAAACTTTAAAAAATTAATTTACTATTACAGGCTATTAAATATATATAAATAATTGTTACTTTTAACTTACAACTCCAATTAGTTGTGGATATGCGTAGTCCCACCATTACACATATATATCAATATTTATATATATATATATAACATACATCGTAAAGGTGTAACTAACGATCGTGGCACCCAGTGCATTTAACATGGGGTCACAACCTCCAACCTAGTCCCGACTTTCACTGTATATTTCTTTTAGTTAAATAATGTCCACAGGAGAAAAAAAATTACATTAAAAAAAATTAGCTAAATAAAGGTCAGACGTTAAAAGTATTTCAGGACTGCAAAAACTGTAAGTGAATGTGATTTTTTCATTAAAATATTTTATTTAAAAATTCCCCTTTCTGGTTTTCAAAATTACAAAAAAAACGTAAATTACTTCGTCAAACCTTTCACCGCTGTCCCTAAAAATGTTTACATATTATTACAAGAAAACGTTTCAATTATTTCATTTTGGATCGTTGAAAATGGTTCTTTAGATGCCTACATTTTGAAAAGTTTAATATCAGCTGCCTTCAGTAACCTCTAGGCCTAATTATAACAATAACACTATCAACGGAAGCCAATCTAAATCCCTCGATTGATGATTTTAGACAAGCAAATCCAAAATAGCCGCTACTATTTTCTTAAATGATATTCTCTGAAATGGATGTTAGAATGAAAAGTAGACATTAAATAAACTCCAGCATTGTTTTTTTCTAGCAGATAGACCATGTTTTTCCTCCTTTAATGTTATCTTCCTCCATCAGAAATGCGATAATTTTCTAAATAAAGTGCTAGCTTTGCTATATTGCATTGTGCTAGCTTTGCTATTCAAACAGCTGAATCCAGAGTTAACTATTTGTTGTGACAGCTGAATCCAGAGTTTACTATTTGTTGTGATATTGCATTGTGCTTGCTTTGCCACAATTCGGCTACACAATTTGGCTATGTAAAAAAAGTTATCAGTAATTGTTAGTCAAAGAAAATACAAAACATTAATAACATACGATTGATGATTCATTGTTTATATATTTGAGAAGATTTGCAGAAGTGAGACATTATTAAGAAAATAATTATATTTAATCTTTGTTATTTGAGACATGAAACATAAAAAATTAGAGACTCCAATGCAAAGAAAGTACAGACTTGAAAAAGAAAAACTAAAGCGTCTATTAAAAAAACAAAATGAACTGCCTACTGCATGTGAGATTCGACTTTCAAAAAAACGCCAATCTCTAGCAATAAGTAAAGAATCATCAGTGTCTCATGAATCCCGTCTCAAGAAACAACGCAAATCTGATGTAATAAGACGAAATGAAGAATCGTCAGTGTCTCATGACTCACGTCTCAAGAAAAAACGTCAATCTGATGCAATAAGACGAAGTGAAGAAACGTCGGTGTCTCGTGACTCACGTCTCAAGAAAAAACGTCAATCTGATGCAATAAGACGAAGTAAAGAATCATCAGTGTCTCGTGACTCACGTCTCAAGAAAAAACGTCAATCTGATGCAATAAGACGAAGTGAAGAAGCGTCGGTGTCTCATGACTCACGTCTCAAGAAAAAACGTCAATCTGATGCAATAAGACGAAGTAAAGAATCATCAGTGTCTCGTGACTCACGTCTCAAGAAAAAACGTCAATCTGATGCAATAAGACGAAGTAAAGAATCATCGGTGTCTCGTGCCTCACGTCTCAAGAAAAAACGCCTTTCTGATGCAAAACGACGACGTGAAGAATCACCAGTGTCACGTGATTCTCGCCTATCACAAGATCGTCATTTTCATGCAGAAAGAAGAATACAGATGAACGCAACCGTGGAAGCTTATAAAGTAAAATATTTTGTTTATGCTGATAGTATCTGTGAAGTTTGTCACAAACTTTGCTATCCAAACCAAGTATCAAATTACACAATTCAACAAAATCTTCTCGATTATCTTCCTGTGGAATTGTCCAGCAAAGACTCATTGCTTTTGTGTCACCGTTGTAAATCCCATTTGATGTCAAAAAAGACAACCTGCCCATCTAAAGCGTACTGGAACAATCTTGATCCTGGAGGTATTCCACCTGAGATCGCAATTTTAACACCAGTGGAGGTTCGTTTGCTATCTCGAATCATACCTTTCTTGAAGATCATAAAGTATGATTGTGTGTTTGGACAGTACGGCTTCAAAGGTCAAGCCATTTTGTTTGCTCAGGATATCTTTGAGGTGACAGAAAATCTGCCCACCATGTTACCGCGATCTCCTGATTCTGCTGGCCTAATCGTTGTAACTGAGTCATTAGAAAATCTTGACATAACACGAGAATTCGAGATCTCTCATGAAAATGTAAGCAACGCAATATAATGGTTGAAAGAAAATAATCCTCTTTATTGTGATGTTCAAAATAATACACAAAATGTCCAGCTTAATGTCCAAGATTTTATCAGAATGCAGCCTCAACTAGCACTGCCACCTCCTTTACCGAGTCGAATTCCAATCAATGAATATTCAACAATTATCCGCGCCAATTGGAATCAAGGCAATGTAATCATGTTTGGTGAGAATGCAGGAAGACAGTGTTGTGCTATGGCAATTGGAACAATCGTTCGTTCAACCATGATACCACCATCTGAATGGGATTCAAATACTTTAATTGGAATTTTGATTGAATCCGATGGTTTGTACACGATAGTTCGTGAGAAAATCAAATCCTGATATGATCTCTGAGTGTGGCTATCTTTTTGTGAATAACTTCAATGTCGTGAAAGATGAAATAACAATGTTTGGTTCCCCATTTTCTCTTGAATACGATCAAGATCCAGCATACTTTTGCAGTCTGGATGATAACAAAAATAACGGAATAGGAGAAAGTCTTCATGATAATTTGCAACAATTATTCTCCAGTCATAAAGCAGGAATTTTGATTGCTAATCTAAAAAGCTACGCTGTTATGAAAATCAATGACATTTACTACTTTGCTGACTCACATTCTTGTGGGTCAAAAGGAGCACAAGCCAAGAAAGAAGATGGCCGAGCATGTGTCATTGAAAGCAGTACGTTTCCTGAATTTATTCGTATATGTAAGCGTGCAACGGGATCCAAAAATATCGTATATACACTCGATTTCCTTGAAGTATCAACACATGATGTCAGCTCACAAGAACACTCAGACCCAGTGATTCTCGATGACGGTCACATTTCAGAGATTTCATCTTTTTCAATGTCAAATATTGAAAATGTGATCTGCCCGAATTCAAAGCAATTTCCTGTGGATTCGATTCCTGTTGAAACAACAGTTATGGCTCCAATTGACGCACCTCAACCTGTAGAAGAATCAGTCTTGAGTGGATTACTAAACGATGGTGGTCATAGCAATCTTCTTCAGATATCGAGAAAAACAACGAATAATATCGTCAATGATAGACATGAGTTGAAAGCAGAGGAACTTGCATGGTATCATCTGTTTCCGAATGGAATCAATGGACTTCAAGAAAAGCGGTCAGTAAAAATTTCACCTTTAGATTATTTCCAAACACGTATCATGGGCAAAGATACTAGATTTCAGCGCACAGACTATCTTTTTTACGCTCTCTCGATGTATGAGTATCATCGTATTCAGAACAATATCAACGTTTGCGGTAAGAAAATTCAACATAACGATACGGTTGCGGATGATATTCATCTCTATGTCAAGAATTTGTGTGGCTCAATGGCCTATTGGAATACTGCTCTGAGTGGACTTGTTGCACAAATCCGATGTTTAGGACCGCCACATTACTTCCTCACTTTCAGCTGCAATGATCTTCATTGGGAAGACATGATTATAGCATTATTGCACAGTGATGGCGCTCCTAACAAAAATCCGAAGGATGTAAGTACATATGATGCACAGAAACTCGTGGAAAAGTATCCAGTCGTCGTAAGCCGCCACTTCATGATTCGAGTCAATGCACTCATGTCTTTGTTGAAATCAGATGAAACAACTCTTGGAGGTAAACTAATTGATTTTTGGTGGCGCATTGAGTTCCAAAACAGAGGTTCTCCACACCTTCACATGCTTGTTTGGATAGAAGAAACTCCAGATTTTAATACTCCTGAGGGCATTTCTCGAATTGATGAGGTGTTGACGTGTGAGGTACATAAAGATCCTGAATTGAAAGCTCTTGTAAATGGTGTACAACGACATCATCACACGCATACGTGTCACAAGAACCATTCCATAGACTGTCGGTTCAACTATCCTCGAATTCCAAGTGACCGAACTCACATAGTTGCCAATACATCGGATGAATTCATTAAAAACGGTGGTCGCATATGTATCTTGAAACGTAAACCCGGTGAAGAATTCATTAACAACTATAACATCAAGTTATGAAAGTTTTGGATGGGAAATATGGACATTCAACCATGTGGAAACAACGAGTCTGTTGCAATGTATGTGGCAAAATATTGTTCGAATAATGAGCCAACAGAGATGTCAGCAGGTTTGAGGGAAGCAATAAAAAAAAATTCGACAAGAAGAAAGCAGCACTTCCACAAAGCTCTTCAAGATATGTATGAAAATTCTTCATGAACGCCATTAATCTGCATGCGAATGTGTATTTCGCTTGTGTCAGCTTGTCTTAAAGCAGTCTTCTCGAAGATGCGTCTTTATCAACACGCGCAAACCAGAACAACGCTATAAAGTGCTCCGTTTTATCAATGATGCTGCAACTGGCTACTGTAAAGATATTATTGAAAGATATTTGCAGCGTCCCCGTGATCCACACCCTTCATATAAATTTGAACAGATGTCACTTATGGAGTTTGCCATGTTGTTTGAACCTCATTATGGTAAGGCTTCTGCGAACGAAGATGATGGTGATCAAGATGCATACGATGACCCCCTAGTATTTCGACCATTACCTATGCTGACCTTATTAGACGGGACAAAAATGAAGATCAGAAATCGTCCCGCCGTAGTACGAGTGCCTAACTTTCGAGAAGCTAATGATCCCGAAAATTACTATTACAGTCTTCTTGCACAATATGTTCCGTTCCGAACTGAGAATGAACTGTTAAGAAAACCCGACGGTTCAAACTACAACTCACCAAAAGAAGCATTCCTTGCGACAGAAGCCAAGCTGAGGGCAGCTAATGCATATATGGAAATTCATCGCACTCGATACCGTCAGTTAGATTATGCACTCAATCGTGCTAATGCTTTCATTCAATTGGAAGATCCAAATATCGAAGACGACATCGATGATATTGAACAAGACGAACATGATATCAGGCCAACTGAGGACGAGTTCCAAGCATCATTAGCAAAGGCGAATGTTGGCCAAAGAGATCTTTTTAACTTCATCACACAAAGTATCAAAAGACAACAACAGGGATCATCTGACCGAGTAAGAATTCATGTTACTGGTGGTGCCGGATCGGGAAAAACGTTCGCCCTGAACCTTGTCAAGGAAATATTCATTCGTTGCTATAACGGAGATATGGATTCAGTCAAAGTCGCTGCTCTTACTGGTGTCGCGGCAAAATTGATAAACGGCCGCACACTTCACTCTATGTTTAAATTGCCGGTACAGCGCGATGGAAAGATATTAAGATTGCCAAATCTCACTGGCATTTACTTAAAAAATTTGTGATTACAATGGCGGAAAACAGAATTACTGATTATTGATGAGATCTCAATGGTTCCCTACGAAATGCTGGATAATTTAAACTCACGATTGCAACAGATTAAAAACAATGATGTATATTTTGGTGGAATAAATGTTTTGCTTTTTGGTGACTTAATGCAACTACCACCCGTGAGAGGAAGTCCAGTGTTTCATCAACCGAAAAGTTTCGAACCCGCAGATCATTTATGGCGAACGCTTTCGTTTTGTGAACTCACTCAAAATATGCGCCAACGAGGAGACACAACTTTTATAGAGCTCTTAAATGATCTACGAATAGGTGAGTTGAAGCCGCAACATTTGAGCATTCTCCTTAAAAAGGTCGAAAAAAATCTCAGCGGTGAATTTGCGGTTGGGAAAGTGCTGAGAATAGATCCAACAAACGATTTGGTGGATTCCCATGATGATCAAGCTCTTCAACATCATCAGTTACAAGGCCAACCAATGATTAAACTTAAAGCAGTTGACCGAATCTCTGACGCCATCAAAGATATAAGCAATATTGCTATTGAAAGGCTTATTCCAGAAGATATCAACAAGACTGGCGGCTTGCCAAGCACTCTGGTGATATTTGAAGGTGCGCGAGTCATGCTTCGTTATAATGTCGACACAAGTAAAGGACTGGTTAATGGAGCCATGGGTGAAGTCATCCAAATTATTTGGCCACTATATCGCAGAGCGCAAATTTACACAAAAGATTTGCCAAAATTGAAAATAAATTTCTTTGGGATTGGTGAACACATCATCGAGCCAATGACAGTTGAGTTTCCAGCAAAGTTATCAGCCGGAACAGCAGAAAGGCGAATGCTGCCACTCATCCTTTGTTGGGCTGTGACCATTCACAAAATGCAAGGATCAACAGTCGATCATGCAGTAATTAACTTGGGTTCGAAGATTTTCGCTAAAGGCCAGGCTGATGTTGCTTTAAGTCGAGCAAGAGCTCTTAAAGGAATTCGATTAGAGGAAATCGACTGTTCAAAGATTCAAGATAAGTCATTTTGTAATTTGCCAGCATTGGCAGAATTAGAAAGAATGCGCGAGCTTCCTGACTACCGTAGTAATATTTAAAGACTGAGAAAGAACATTCTGACACAAAACAACAAAGTGAAGAATCACGAGTGTCTTATGAATCCCGTCTCATCAAACAACGGCAATCTAATGCAAACCGACGAAGTGAAGAATCGTCAAGAAACATCGGCAAATCTAATGCAAAACGACGAAGTGAAGAATCATCAGCGTCTCATGAATCCCGTCTCACAAAACAACGGCCATCTAATGCAAAACGTCAAAGTGAAGAATCACCAGTGTCTCGTTAATCCCGTCTCATCAAACAATGACAATCTAATGCAAAACAACAATGTAAAGAATCGTCAAGAAACAACTGCATCTAATATAAAACGACGAAGTGAAGAATCACCAGTGTCTCATGAATCCCGTCTCATCAAACAACGGCCATCTAATGCAATACGACGAAGTGAAGAATCACCAGTGTCTCATGAATCACATCATATCAAACAGCGGCAATCTAATGCAAAACGTTGAAGTGAAGAATCACCAGTGTCTCGGGAATTCCATCTCATCAAACAATGACAATCTAATGCAAAACGTTGAAGTGAAGAATCACCAGTGTCCCGTGAATCCCATCTCAAGAAACACCAGCAACCTAATGCAAAACAACAATGTAAAGAATCGTCAAGAAACATCGGCATCTAATATAAAACGACGAAGTAAAGAATCACCAGTGTCTTATGAATCCCGTCTCAAGATACACCGGCAACCTAATGCAAAACAACAATGTAAAGAATCGTCAAGAAACATCAGCATCTAATATAAAACGTCCAAGTGAAGAATCACCAGTGTCTCGGGAATCCCGTCTTATCAAATAATGGCAATCTAATGCAAAACAACGAAGTGATGAATCACTAGTGTCTCATGAATCCCGTCACAAGAAACACCGGAAATCTAATGCAAAACGACGAAGTGAAGAATCACCAGTGTCTTATGAATCCCGTCTCAAGAAACACCGGCAACCTAATGCAAAACAACAATGTAAAGAATCGTCAAGAAACATCGGCATCTAATATAAAACGTCGAAGTTAAGAATCACCAGTGTCTCATGAATCCCGTCTCATCAAATAATGGCAATCTAATGCAAAACAACGAAGTGAAGAATCACTAGTGCCCCGTGAATCCCGTCTCAAGAAACACCGGCAATCTAATGCAAAACGACGAAGTGAAGAATCACCAGTGTCTCATGAATCCCACCCGTCTCATCAAAGAATGGCCATCTAATGCAAAACGACGAAGTGAAGAATCGTCAGTGTCTCATGAATCCCGTCTCATCAAACAATTGCAATCGAATGAAAAATGACGAAGTGAAGAATCGTCAGTGTCTTATGAATCCCGTCTCAAGAAACACCACCAATCTAATGCAAAACAACAATGTGAAGAATCGTCAAGAAACAACGGCAAATCTAATGCTAAACGAGGACGTGAAGAATCACCAGTGTCACGTGATTCTCGCTTTCACAAGATCGTCATTTTAATTTTCAGGAAAAAGACAGATGAACTTATTACTGGAAGTATTTAAACCCTAAAGTAATATATTTTGTTTACGCTGATGGTATTTGTGAAGTTTGTCACAAAACTTTGCTATCCAAACCAAGTATCCAATTACACGATTCAACAAAATCTTCTCGAATATCTTCCCGTTGCGTTGTCCAGCAAAGACTCATTGCTTTTTCGTCACCGTTGTAAATCTCATTTGATGTAAAAAAAAAGACAACCTGTCCATCTAAAGCGTACTGGAACAATCTTGATGCTGGAGTTATTCCACTTGATATCGCAATTTTAACACCAGTTTATTTGCTATCTCGAATCCTATCTTTTCTTGAAGATCATAAAGTATGATTGTGTGTCTGGACAGTACGGCTTCAAAGGTCAAGCAATTTTGTTTGCTCAGGATATCTTGCGATGTGACAGAAAAGTGCCCCCATGTTACCGCGATCTCCTGATTCTGCTGGCCTAATCGTTGTAACTGAGTCATTAGACAATCTTGACATAACTCGAGAATTCGAGATCTCTCATGAAAATGTAAGCAACGCAATAGAATGGTTGAAATAAAATAATCCTCTTTATTGTGATGTATGGGTGTGGGGGAGGAGGGAAGGGTAATTTGTGGCACTTTATTACACGAGGGGTGTCATGTATGATCTTTCAATGATTTACGGGAACTACCTTGATCACGTATTGTGGTTACTTGGATTTTCAAATGGAAAATGTAGTAATTACTTAAGTTCATTCCGGGTAGAAAGGCAATTGGTCATCCATGCCATTATGTCATCTCACAGTAGTAACTAATTATTTACAAACTGTCTCTGGTAAGCCAGTCTTTTCGATGTGTACCTAATGCCAACATTCAGTTATTACGGTCTGTAGTTTGGAAACTATCGCTTGCCTTGGCTGCCCTCAGCACCTACCATATTCTAAACACCTGGATAATATCCCCTCAGCAGCTACCATATTCTAAACATCTGGATAATCTCCCCTCACCAGCTACCATATTCTAAACATCTGGATAATCTCCCCTCACCAGCTACCATATTCTGAACACCTGGATACTCTGCACCCCTACCAACACTCTTGTATTATAACAGTCAGGTACCCGTGTGGAGCTAATGTCTTGTATTATAACAGTCAGGTACCCGCGTGGAGCTAATGCCCTGAAATCATTTTGAAATATAATTAAACTCTATTACAACCTCAACTTTTCAAATAATAAAAAAAAACTGCTTCATATGGGTAGGCAATTGAGAGATAATTATAATCTATATTAAAATAGTTTGTCAATCAGTTGAATCCCTTAAAATTGCTTTATTTTTTGTTGGTGTTAATTATCGTTTTCATATAACGTCTTACAGAATTATATGGTTTTCGTGCTTAGAGATTGACACTGTTTGAGAACCACTGGACCGAATTATGTTTTTGTTTTATTTCATGTGTGTTTGTTTTAAAATAAATATTTTATGGTCATGAATATTGTTTAATAACACGATGAGCGAGATGTGTAGTGTGGGTCTATTATATTGAATTTAAAAATCCTTAAATAACTATAACTACGTCCCTAGGGATAGAACTGATGGTGAAGCGAATTATATTTTTAAAAGAACAACTCTTTTTTTTTAAATTTCGCACCCATATTTGGAAACGCTTTTACCTATATGAAATATTTCTTTGTTTTATTACAAATTAAAATTCGCACCCTGACCTCAAAATATATTAAGTGAGTTCACCAGCAGCGAATTGTGATGTAAATAGTGAAGCGCAAACATGTGTTATAAGAGGGGCAACTCCTGAACTTTATTTCAATACGGGTTCATCAAGGGTTGACATCTCGAAGTATCACACTCAGATTTGATTGTGATTACTTATTTAATTAATTCACTAAATTATGATATTAATGTCATTGCATATCTGATCGACTGTTAATGATATCATCAAACTGGGCCTGATACTTTTGTTGTTTGAATAAATGTTTAAAAAACATAATGACGCTGTTTGTTCTATTTGGTTTGATTTGTGTTCAGGTGAAGTGCCTCTGGGAGAAATGACCAACTTTAATCAACATGTGGACACATTTCCTTGAGTCCGCTCCACAAAACAGTCAGGTTAACTCCCCAACAAAGTGTAACAATTATTGCTGAGGATTATTTGAAGTATTGTTATACTATACTATCCTGATTAGAAGCATACTCAGTAGTCATTACATTTTATCACTATTTTAGGGATCGATACTTAGTGGAATGCCACTTCAATAGTAGCATTAGATCGTCTACATTTGCGATGAAGTATTGTATTTTTAAAAGATATATATCAAACATATGCATATTTATTTATTAGTTTAATTTTTTACATCTTTATTACTTAATAGGACCTTTTCTATATACTGATTAAAAATAATAATTACTAACATAAGGTTTATTGAATTTATACATAATATAAATTTGGTTTCTACAAATTTACTATTTCCTGAATTTACTGTATCATAAACTTGACAATTTATATTTAAAAACTTTTGATCGATTTTTAACCCACTTGCTCGTAAGCTAGCGAGCTGAAATTTTGCATGCAGTTTTGTACCGATAATAAAAACATTGTATTAAAATTTCAGATCGATCGCATGGACCGTAATTAAATTATTGATTTTTTAGATTATTTTATTTATTCCTATGTATCATGCTATTTTTTGAGATAGAGCGTCCCGTAGCGTATTATATTGAACAACCTTTCTGTCGCGCAAAAAGGTGCGTATTTTATTGACAACTCTTTTTATAAACATATTCCTGATCGGTGCGCATTATATTAAAAATGTTTTACGACACAACTGCAATTTTGTATTTCTGGATGGTCTGGCGCTGCGTATTATAATGAACATTCTTTTAGTTACGTCTCGTACATAAAGGATTTATAGTGAAAAACTTGGTTTTTTTACGTTTTTTAAAATTTATTAAATCCTTTAAATTAACTCGTGGTGTCTGCGGCCGACCGACCTTGTCGCCAAAACTTTTGATCGATTTTTAACCCACTTGTTCGCAAGATAGCGAGCTGAAATTTTGCAGGCAGTTTGGTACCGATGATAAAAACAATGTATCAAAATTTCAGATCGATAGCATGTACCGTAATTAAATTATTGATTTTTTAGATTATTTTATTTATTCCAATGTATCATGCTATTTTTTGAGATAGAGCGTCGCGGTGCGTATTATATTTAACAACCTTTCTGTCGCGCAATAAGGTGCGTATTTTATTGACAGCTCTTTGTATAAACATATTCCTGTTCGGTGCGCATTATATTAAACATGTTTTACGAAACAACTGCAATTTTGTATTTCTGGATGGTCTGGCGCTGCGTATTACAAGAACTTCTTGTTTTTAACGTCATTTTCCTTATATCCCAGGGTGTTAAAATAAATTAAAACATTCCAACAATTACATGAATGAGTGAATTTTCTTAAGATTACCAAAAAAGTGCAAAAACCGTTGTTATTTCGTGTAAAAGAATATATACCACTTTCGCTACAATTGTAAAGAAATCGCTTTGGTTTTCTATTTTTGAAAATGTTCCTAACATATACACGAAGTCCAAACATTTAAGCAGCTTTATTGTAACATTGAGCTCTGAACATCACAATATGCAGGCATTTCAATTTTAAATTAATTAGAATGCCAGACGATTGGTAAAGTCCATGCAACATTTCAGACAGTGAACAGGTATTTATTTCTTCTTAAAACATTTTTATTCATTTTGTCTTTTCTCTTTAGTAAAAATAAATTTTGTTTCATAATTTTTGGAAAAAAATAAAGTAGCAACACTTAAAACGGCAAAAATATTTAACATAAAATTCATTCAGTCATTCATTCATTCCTATTAGATGTAAAAATTTTAAAAGGAATTTGTATTAACATTTTTTGTTTACTGTAAACAATGTGGTATCATCTATTTAAATAATGTGTTTTTTAAATAAGGTACTTAATCTTTTTAGCTAGCAGTTATTTTTAAAGAAATATTTTTAAAAGTAATAAAACTACTCCTAAATAAACCATTACTTTTAACATGACATAGAAAAAAGTCTGATGAATATAATTATGACACGTTATTTACTTAATAAAATCGTGACTTTAAACCATAAATAAAAAAAATTAATATATTTATTTATGGAACGGGTAAATAAGACTCCGATTTTTAATCATAAAAATGTTTTTATAAAACTAAGCCAATGTAGTTACTGGTGTGGCATTTTTTTAGTTTTCAATTGATAATTTAGTAAAGAAATAAATAGTCGGGGGGAAATTGACATATTCATTTATTTCCATAGCTTCATTTTATATTTACCTTTTAAGCAACCTTCACCTTGAAAGCCAGCTTTACAGCCATTACGGCAGGCTCCAGTAGAAGAAAGACAACTTACATTGTCAGCACAATTACAGCTTTGTTCACATTCAAGACCATACAAACCTTCAGGGCAAATACGTTCTGTCAGGTAAATAAAAATGAAATCAAACTTTGTAAAGACAGGGATACATTTTAATTTATTTGAAATCTAAAAATATTTTTTAGAAACACATGCATATTTAATTGTTAAAAAATGTGTATAAGTGCTATGATAAATTAAAACATTTATAAAATATGATTTTTATTGATTTTTATTTACTTTCACTAATAAAAAATTGAAAGATGTATTTCGGTTTGGTAGGGATAAAATATTTTAACACAAAAATCATAACGGTTTCAAACCTGATAATAGCATTTTGCTCAACATTCTCAAACTATAATTTTTTTTATCGAATATATGGAACTGCAAAGTTTCATCGAAACACATCATGCCATAAACTGGTAAAACATGAGATGCAAAACAGATGTCAATTAAGTTCAACTTGTAGTCAACTGCTAGTTACTGAAGGCTAATGTTTTATTTAAATAACTATAATCAGACCCTGATATATATAAAAAAATGTACTTCGATTGAACATTATATACAACTGGATACAATACAGGCTATATAAAAGTAACTCACTACTACTCGTGAGTATCGTGCTCAAAATCCTCCAGATGGCATCCAAACCATCTCTTGTCCAACATATCCTTTCGGGCAAGGATATGGCTACATATCGGCATCCTTCCGTCTCGAGAGACGATGGTGAATCACCGTTGGGTTGGGTTGCATTTCCTGGTGTGGCTGTGCAGTCCTATCTTTGAGTGACATTCTTTTCTACAGCTTTTGCACTCGAGTTCAGTGATTCCCAATGTTTTGTTCTTTCTCCTAACTATTCTGTCAGTAGCCTCCTCCATCCTTCGTTCCTCGGCTGCTATTACGCCCTCTTTACAATGCTTTGCATTCCCAGTCACTTGTGTTTATTCTGTCTGCTTTCATGTCTCTCTGGCAGACATCTTTAAATCATCGGAGACGTGAGTGACCTGTCTTCCTCTTTCTCGATGCCAGTTCTCCATGTAGGAGGTCCTTGGGGATACGACACGGGCTAATATTTTAACATGTCTTAGCCATCTTAGGCGTCTTTCACTAAGGATTGAGAACATGCTTTGGATTTTGGCCCGTTTCAGGACCTCAGGCACTTTGTCCTGCCATTTAATGCCAAGGAAGCGACGAAGGCACCTCAAGTGGAAGCTATTAAGCTTGCACTTATGGGCTGAATAAGTTATCTCTGTCTCGCTTCCATATAGCAGCGTACTTGTGAAGCAGGCTCGATAGACACACAGTTTGGTTTTCTCCGTTAGCTTGATGTTGTGCCAGACCCGTTTATTTAGTTTAGCCATTGTGGCCGCTGCTTTACCGATTCTACTGTTTATTTCATCCTCAATAGACAGGGCATTGAAAATCTTGGACCCCCAGTAGATGAAGCTTTCCACAACCTCCAAGTTTTCATTGTCGATATTGATGGTAGGAGGAGAACAAATGTCTTGGGCCATGATATTTGTCTTTTTCAAGCTGATTTGCAGACCAAATTCTTTACAGGCGTTGGAGAAGCTTGACACGAGTTGTTGCAAACCAGTTTCTGTGTGTGCTAACATTGCCACATCGTCCGCAAAAAGTAGCTCACGAATTAGGACATCTGTCGTTTCGGTTTTGGCTCAGAGGCGACAGTGTTGAAAAGTCCTCTTTCATCTCTGGTGTGTAACCAGATTCCATCACTGCTATCCTTGAATGCGTATCGAAGTAATACAGAAAATAATATTGCGAACTGTCTTGTTGCGAGTATACAACCTTTGTTTAACTCGGCTACTGACAGGAAAGGCTTCTGACGCAGCTCCATTGAACTGCACTGTGCCTGCATATTTTCATGGAAATGTCTGATGATGGCAAGTGGGTGTGGTGAATGGTGGACAGCCAATTTTTTTCCAGGATTTGAAATAGCTCTCTGCGACTGACTAAATCAAAAGCGTTCGTAAGATCCAGAAAGGCGATGCATAGTGGCATCAACTGCTCTCTGCATTTTTCCAGGAGCTGCCGTATGGAGAACATCATGTCTATGGTTGACCGACCAGCCCAAAAACCACACTGAGATTTTGGATTAACTCGGGAGACTAAACTCTATAATAGTGTTAGTATGACACGGGCAAAAGCCTTTCCTACAATACTAAGGAGTGAAATGACGCGATAGGTATTGCAGTCACTGTTAACGCAATTGTTTTTATATAGTGTCACTATATTTGCATCTTTTAGTTCCTGGGGGATGTAGCCCTGTTCCCAGCAGAGGGACAGAAGCTCATGCAATGCCTGGATTAGAACTGCCCTGCCATTCTTTAGAACTTCTGGTGGTATGCCATCATTTCTAAGGGTTTTTCCACAAGCTAGGCAGTCAATTGCTTTGCTCAGCTCTTCATGTGTGGGCACGACATGAAGTTCTTCCATGAGTGGCATAACAGGAATGTCATTTAGAGCGGTGCTGGAGACTGTAGTAACTTTTTCATACAGTTCCAGATAATGCTAAATCCACCGATTTAGCTGCGCTGCCTGGTCTTGGATAATTTCTCCACTTTTGGACTTTAGGGGGACAACCTTGGACGTCAAAGGGCCAGTTGCTTTTTAATATTTTCATACAGGGCTTTGACATTGCCCATGTCTGCAACTGACTGTATGCTGGAGCAGAGATTACGCCAGTAGGATAGGGTTAATAAGCCTGCAAAAGAAACACCTGGCTGCAAAAGCAAATGACTAATATGATGACAATGGTCCTGATCGATCGCGACGGAAAAAAACATTACTATCTATCTAATCATAGATGTTGTATTTTTATTGAATTTGTGTACTTTAAAATTCGTTAAGCTCTACACAAACCCGGAAAAGGGTTAATTCTCCACCCAAACTAAAACAAACAATTCCAATTTTATTAATTCTTTTAATAATATTTTTTAAAATTACTTACCGCCGTATATTTCGAACTCACATATCGTAAGTGGCGAAGGAAGATAACTTTCAACCTTGACAATTGTAACTGACATTGTGTTTGAGATAACAGAATATACAGACTTCCAATCACTGTTGTGTGTATGTATAAAAACAGTACTTGAGGTTGAATTATAACTTTCAATAAAAAAGTATCGAAGCCTTTCAGGACAGCATACTGAAATGTCAATAAAAATATTTTGACAAATACAATTCAAATCAATTTAATTAAAAGTATACAATTCTCATGTAAAAAATAAAATTATATTCTTTAGTTAACAATATAGTCGAACCTCACTAAGTTGAACTCAAAGGGACCCGTAAAAGAAATTCGACTCATCGAGTTTTCGAGTTAGGGAAAATGGCGTAATAGGCGCATATTAATCAGGAAAAATGTTGATTTTGAAAAAAAAAGTGTACAGCCATGCCCGGGCAAAGGCTTGACAGGAAAGACAGGTGGTGTCTGATGTTTAATATGAAAGGAAGCCAACATGGCTTTGACATACCGACACCACTGAGAAATCCCCTCCCATCACACTTTACTCCCTCCACAGTGGGATGTGAGGAGTAAGATTTTTCTTTTAAAATAGAGTCATAGCATGCAGCAAAGGAACACGTAGCAGTTATCCTTCTTTCAGCCACTATGTTTTCGTGTCTTTGTCATTTTTTGGTCTCACGTGGCTCTACGGAACACTTTTTCTAAAATGTGGACCTAGAATAACCCAAATGCCTTCGAAAATTCGACCAACGGAGGTTTGAAGCCCAAAACTTTTCGAGTTAAGGAGATTTAAAATATATTAGTCTTATGGAATTTGGCCAGGACCTAGCAATTAATTCGATGTAGGGAGGTTTTCCACTTAGGAAAATTTGACTTAGCGTTGTCCAACTATATCATTCATCAAATTAAAAGATTGGATAATTCCAAAATACCTTCGAGATATATCGTCTAATTTAAATAGTTAGCATGAGGTTTAGGGAAAATTTCATTTATCACACCTAAATTAATTAAAATTATATATATATATCATGCTTAATAAAGTAACTATCTTAATATACTAAGCGTGTGCCATTTATTTAGAAAATCGTAACAATCGTATAATAAATATCATTAGCAGAAATATTTACATTATCCTAAGAACCACCTCATTGAAATTTTTTTAATGAGATATTACTTTAAAGAATTTAGTGATAAATATTATTTTAGTTTACTTTATTTTTCTGTACTATTTATTAGTTGTATAATTTGTTTTTATTTCTGAGCATTTATTGTTAATTGATAAAGATTTTTAGTTTTCTTTGAAGGTATTTCTTTTACATAACATTTCTCAAAAAGAGGGGACGTTTTTGTCTGTTTAAGTAAATTTTACTTTCCGAATAACAACAAATAAAATGTAACATTTTAATTATTACATTAAAGGAAAAATTTTACTTATTACATTTAAATTTCAAAATTGTTCCACAATACCTGTATTGGTGGCCGTAGAATCAATTCTGTTATAAATAACGTATCTGTTAACTGCATACTCATGTAAAAGATTAACACTCCAGCTATTTGGAGAGTAAAGGTATGAATAAGTTTCTTGGGTATGACTACAGCTTCCCAAGTACCAGTTACTCGCTCTATTTCCATCCACTGCGTTTGATGCCACAGACAAATTATATTCTGTAAATGTGCTCGATTGTGCTGCATTTTTCTTAATGGCAACATTTCTACCTGTAAAAGAAAAAACACTATTAGGAAAAAATGACATTTTAAAAAAAAACATAAGGCAGACTCAATCTTTCTTTTTTTAAAAATATAATTATTTACCGACATAAATAGGAATAAAAATATCAGAAATATTGTTCATTGTCTTTTTTTATGTGTGTTTTGTTTTTAAAATTGCTAATGTTTACTTAAAGTTTTTAAAAAGGTATCGTACAATTTTAATTTTTAGTTTGAATGCAAAGAAAAATTTAATAAAATTTTAAAAAATAAATAATGAAATTTTTAGACTCCATACCCAATAATATTAATGCATATTGATGTACGTGTTTATTGAGTGTTACAGTTCCTACAAGTAATTACCCCCGTTGATGTAGACCTCACAGACCGACTCCACCAATGATCCTGTCAAGTTAATTCTTTGGGCAGTCACTTCCATGTCAAATAGTATATCAATCAATGTGTTTGAAATGAACGATACCTTGTACCCAGTGTCTTCATGTTGCGTTGTGGTTATCTTGAGGATTTTATCCAATTCCTTCACCGCTTTAAGTAAAATAAAATGTTTTATTGGATTACAAACAACATTCTGTTAAGCCGCAAACTATAAAATATTACACTCTTCGTTTGATACAATTGTTTATATAATTACCACTTTTCATAAGTGATGTGAAAAAAAAGGGGGGGGGGAATTTTCTCACAAAAGTTTCATTCACCTATGTAGATCTATATTTAATTATTTTTTTTTAAACGACATTGTTACATACTTGAGAGAAACTAAAACAGTGATTTTCTTTTCAAATTCATGAAAACAAACTTTGTTAATTAACATACAAATTATTACTTGATGAAATATCCGATTTTAGAAGAGAAAAAAATCAAGTTAAATCAGTAACATCATTAAATAACGATCATTTAAAAATATTAAGTGAAATGAACGCTGTTAGTAATAGGGTGTGTGTTGAGATTCCCTGGGTCACATAAGTGAGAACCGCTGAATCAGCGCAGGCCAATGGTGCATAAAGGCCGTGAATGGCACCTGCTTTCACGTGGCCGATTAGGCCCTTATGCCCCCCCCCCAATTAAAACAGGAGCCTTGAGCTCATTCGGTTTCGCTTATCCCAATCACACCAGAACAAAATCAGTGATAAGATATTTAGGATGGTTCACAGGAAGCTTTGGGTGCGTCAAATCTGCCCAAATGTCAGGTATAGTTTAGATAAGTTGTACTGTAGTTAGTAAACTTTGAGGCCTATAGTATGTATATTCTAAGTATGTTAAAATGTTTACTTGTGATTAGCGTATTGGTTGTTAGCTAATGTATGTTGCATTATTGTTTTAGTTTGGCCAGTAAAGCATGGTACAATAAAAGTAGAGTATAGTGGAAGTGAAATGAGTATAAGTATTGAAATTGAAGAATTCAGAAGGCAGAGCCAATAGAATCAGCAACAGTACAGTATAACCAAACCCGTCGTTGTGATTGACTGTCAATTTACAGGGGGGCGTCTACTGAGATTTACAGGCGGAGGTTTCGGCCCGTGAAAGATTTCAAGGAAGGGAGAGCTGGGCAAGTCGAGACTCAGCAGAGTGTTGACTCGTCCCGTTAGGAAGGAAACACAGTGTGCAGATTGGAATGGAACGAAGCATTCCCTGTCAAGAAGAAAGTCATAAGGGAAGCAGGGTTAATTTTTTTTATATAATAATAACCGTATTTCGTTCTTACAAGATAAATGTACTATTTCAATTGGTATTTATAAATGTACTTATTTTTTGTAGTTTACATTTAACTAGCAGCCCCGTCGTGCGTTTCAACGATCTCAGTTAAAAAGGAATACATATAGATAAAAAAGAAATTACATGAAGGGTCACAGGGCCCATCAGTTTAACATATGAAGTTGGAAAATCTGTTCATTTCAATCAATTTCATAACATATATATATATGTATCTATATTTGTCAATATCGTGTAAAATTGAATGGGGAATACACTATTAAAAGTTTAGTAAAAACACATTTAGGTCCCCTAGCCCCGAGGAAATTGACATTAGGAGTTCAGTGCCCTATAGTACGTAATTTAATATAGGCTCTTGAGTTTTTATACACCGAGTTTGGTCAAATTCAAGTTATTTTCTTATTATCTAACACTAAAACTAATATATATATATATATATATATATATATATATATATATATATATATTATAGATATAAGGAAAAATACATTAAGGGGCCCCCAGGCCTATTAAATCCAAGATGTAAATTTTGAAAATCTGTTCATTTAAATTCAGTTTCATCATGGATATATTTCTCAAGATCGTTGAAAATGAGTGGGAAATAATATCTTAGAGTATACAACAAAAAATAAAGACATTTGGGGCTCCCGGCCCATTCGATGTAAGATGTAAATTTCAAATTGCACGAATTAACGAGTTAAATTTGTTTTAATAGGGAAAATAGAATGGGAAATAATATCTCAAACATATAAGAAAAAAAGACATTTTGTGGCCCCGGCCCTGAACAATTGGACATTAGAAGTGCAGTGCTCTTTGTTATTTCAATATGGGCTAGCAAGTTTTTATATACGAAGTTTGGTTAAGATCCATACATTTACTCAGTAGCTAACGCATAAACTAATTTTTATATAGCTCATAAACGCAAAAAAGGACATTAAGGGCCCCAGGGCAATTTAGTGCCAGATGTCAAGTTCAAAACACCTGTTTATTTCAATCAATGTCATAATGGATATATTTATCTATATTTCTCAAGATCTTTAATAATTGAATGGGGAATAAAATATTAAACGTTTACGAAAAAAGACTTTTTGGGCCCCTAGTCCCGAAAAAATGGACACTAGGAAATGAGTGCACTGTAGAATTTCAATATTGGCTACCAAGTTGTTATATACAAAGTTTGGTTAAGATCCATCAATTTATCTTATAGCTAACGCTTAAACTAATTTTCATATAGCCCATATTAGAAAAAAAGTTTCATGGTGACCGGATGAGTGGTTTAATCAGTTATAAAGGACATACATACATACATACTTTCATTTATATATATGCTAGCCTAAAACCCGGCTGCCTCGGGTTTTATGTGGGGAAAACAAAAAGTAAAAAAATTATATTGATCGTTTTGACATTCTTTTATCATTTTTTTCTTAATAACGTGCTTATTGGATTATAAAATACATTGTATGAAAGGAATTTAGATTGAATAGACTATTGAAAACATTAAATTTAAGACCAAACGAACATTTGAAAGTGGTAGAAAATAAAGAATTAGATATGAAGCTTCATAAATAGTGGCACCAAAAGACGTCATTTGGAAGTAGGAGTTGTATCGTCTTATTTTGTCCAAAAAATGTCTTGATGTTGTTGTGGATCCTGCCATTAAAGACTGTAATGGCTCAGGTGGAGACAGAAGTTTTGGCAAATGAACTTTACCGTTTGAGCAGCATATACCTGGAGGTTCACTTTTAAATTTAACTGAATCGCAATAATTACAAACGACATCAATGTTGCCAATAGCTAAGTTTGTATATTTATCCAAATTAAGGTCAGTCGAGTATGAAAAACCCCCATTAAAACCAAATTATTTGTATCAAGTCCTCTTGATTTTGGTGCTCTAATTCTTTTTTCCATTAATATTATATTTTTGTAGCGTTTGATTTTTGGCGCCCTTTGTTATCTAATTTTGTTTTTATCACATTCAATTTGGCTTGTCTGGTGTATGGTGATTCATGCATTCTTGTTTCCGAATTTATTTTTCTTAATGCGTCCAATCTGACATTTCTAGATTCTTTTGATTCAAGTCTCATTTTTTCAGACGCATATTTTCTTTAAGCTTCTAGTCTAGTTTTTCTGGTATCTAAATCTTCTAGTCTCCTTTTTTCTGAATTTCGTTTTGCCAATTGCTCCAATCAAGATTTTCTTGATTCATCTGTTTCAGTTCTCCTTTTTTCCGACACTATCTTTCGTACAGCTTCTAGTCTAGTTTTTCTGGAATCTAGTTACTCTAGTCTTCTTTTTTCTGTATTTCGTCTTGCCATTTCCTTCAATCTACATTTTCTAGATTCATCTGTTTCAAGTCTTCTTTTTTTCTGACGCTCTTTTTCTTACAGCCTCAAGTCTCGCTTTTCTGATTTATTGTGTTTCTAGTCTATTTTTTGCATACACTTTTTATTTACAGCCTCAAGTCTCACTTTTAGAGAATTATTTTCTTCACGTATTCCTTTTTTCCGCAACTCCTTTTCTTATTTTCTCTAGTCTTGATTCTCTTGATTCTTGTGTTATGTGTATTATTTCATTATCAATTCTCAGACTTATATTATTAAAACTGTCTTTTTTCGGTTTGAGTATTTGTGTTTAGTATTAGCCGCTTCTCGTATGCCTATAAACACATCTTTAGAACTGGTCTGTAATTTTCCAAATATTTTTCTATCCCCATTTTCCGAAGCAAATCTTTGATATGTTACATGTTCCATTTCTAATGACCTTTTTTATAGTCTTTTTTTTTGCAGCAGAAGATTTTCTTCCAATGGAACTTTTCCTTTTTCATGCATTTTTGGCTTCAGGTGCACTTTTATATTCTGGTAAAAATGTACACAAATAGGAAGTACTTGTGTAAATACACATAAATTATAATCTCATGTTGATATTTTGTAGTCACATTAACTATATACAAAATTAAGCGAAAGCGGTCAATTAAACAAATACTTAGATTGCTTAGAAGAATGGTTGGCATGAGTATGTGATAAAAATAAAAGTTAGTGACTTGAATGTTATTCAAAACCATCAAAATTACAAATGGATTTCAATTGCTTTCATTTAAAATGCATTGTGTAGTATAGTATAGTAATTTTTTATACCGTTATACTTTGAATTTAAATCAAAACGTCTTAGGACTATACAGTTTTGATTAAAATTAAAATTGCGTAGTAAATAAAAAAGCACCGTTTTTTTATTTTTATATATTGAATATGGCGTCAATATCCGGAGTTAAAATATAAGTGGTGCAATATAGCGTGACATATATTTCTCTCATTGTGTTACAGACATTTGAAATTATTATTATTATAAAAGTCATCTATTTTACCGATTTAATCAAATAGTAGTTTTCAAACTGTAGTTCTGAAAAAATAAGGTGCGGATAGGTATCAAATGATTTTGTAAATCTATAATTATTTTATTATTAATATATCTATATATTTTTTTTTGAAAGCCAGCCTGCGATACTCAAAATGATTATTATTATTGAGACTTTAAAAAATGAAAACAAACTGGTGATGTTTAGTAACATAGAAAGCTGGCCGCATAAAATAAAGTCTTGTTACAAAGAAACTGTACTGGACCAAAATAACTCTTCATTTTGACGTATTCATATTTGTTTTAATAGGGAAATAATATTTAAACAATTTTATGTCTCTAAGTTTTAGGATTTATATGTACGGTTTTTATGCAATGTGTATAATTTCAAAAAGGAATCTTTTTTTTTGTTCCCTATTTCTTATAAGGCATCATATTTTGTAAATTATGTTCAATACACACACACCAGATTTTGTTTCAGAAAAAAAAATATATATCCACTTTAAAAAAAAAGATCCAACCGTCTGTTAATGAGAACATCTGAAAAATAATTAAAAAGCATCTTTAGAAATGGCCTATGTTATTCCAACTACATAGGAATGAACATAACTTGTTTAACTCGCAATTCATATTAATTAAGCATTTTCAAGATCACTTTGTTAAATTTAGTTAACTGCTGTAATACTTTCGGTAGCGAAAGTTTATAATATATACATATATAGCTTATGTATACTTTTTAAAGTGTAAGTTTATTTGACATAGTCCATCGCCTTCCACATAAAATAAACTCACTACATCTATGGTTTTTAATTAAATGTCGAGTTATGAATCATATTTTTAAACGTCGCAATTTCATTCACACATGTAAAGTATTAATCCAATGCATCGTGGAAAAAATTGAAATAAAATAATTTAAGCTCATATCTAATATATAAAGCTCAGTTGATGTTGGTATGTTTGTTTGTATTTATTAAAAAGGGGCCATTGCTTTGTTGACATTTTTCCAAAAGATCTCTACCACTGTCGTCACTAAAAAAGCTAATATATATTTACGACACTGCATCGTAACACAATTGTCATTAATACAATTTTTGCATCAGCGTCTATTAGATAAAGATAATATGGCACTACCCCCCTCATAGGCAAAATCTACTTAACATATAGCGCTAATCAATTAAAGTATAAATTTTATATATGAAATGCACTTTCTAAAATACTTGAAAGAGACTAAAGCAGTCGTATTAAAAAGAATTCAAGAAAATGTGCGCACCGTATTAAGACAATAATACTAAATGGTTATAGAAATATTCTGGCTTAATAATGATAAATAGTCTGCTCATAACAACTGGACAAAAAAATAACTATACTTTTGTAATCATCAATATATACAATTCCCGTCGTCCGTATGTATCGATTTTGTATAAAAAATATTAAATGACGTCATTGTTTTATGCTTATATTTTAATTTTTGAAAAGGCAACGATGTAAAAATAGGATTTGAGGATTTCTTATGAAATACTTTGTGTACATTTCGTATATTTCGTATTTATCAAACACGGATAAGTTACTTATGTTAATTATGTATATTGATTCCCGTTGTCTGTATGGATTGTATAAAAAAATTTAATGACGTCATTGTTTTATGCTTATATTTTAATTTTTGAAAAGAAGCTTACACGAAAATGTTCGAACCGTAATTAGACAATATAATATTTTTTGAATGCGTACCGCTGAAAATAAAGTATTGGGGAAAATAAAACGTCACCAAAAGTAACTCGCTTTGAACGGCATTTGAACGTCCGCGTAAATTTGTTCAATACAGAAATGAGGTTAAATTTTTTATTCTTTGTCTCTGCATTTTCTAAATATTTAATTTACGGCATTCGGGCAAAAGGACAATTACAAAAACTAACTTAAAACCACCTTCAGGGTAAAAGGAACCGTCCTGCCAAATTTGGTCCCCGTCCGTCATTTGGTTTTTCCGTGATTGTGTAACGAACAGAAAGTTGAAAAGTGAAACATACAAACAACTGAGCTTTATATATATAGATATATAAAGCTAATGGATGCAAACAAACAAACATACAAGCATCAACTGAGGTTTATATATTAGATATGCGTTTAAATTATTTTATTTCAATTTTTTCAAGATGCATTGGATTAATATTCTATGAGTAACGAACAGAAAGTTGAAAAGTGAAACATACAAACAACTGAGCTTTATATAATTAGATATATAAAGCTAATGGATGCAAACAAACAAACATACAAGCATCAACTGAGGTTTATATATTAGATATGCGTTTAAATTATTTTATTTCAATTTTTTCAAGATGCATTGGATTAATATTCTATATGTGTGAATGAAATTGCGATTTTTTAAAAATATAATTCATGACTCGACATTTCATTAAAAACCATAGATGTAGCGAGTCAATTTTATGTGGAAAGCGATGGCCTATGTCTAAAAAACTTACATTTAAAAAAGTTTACATAAGCTACATATATACACATTGTAAACTTTTGCTACCGAACGTATTAACAGAAGTTGACTAAATTTAATAAAGTGATTCTGAAAACACTTAATTAATATGAATTGCGAATTAAACATTTTATTTCATTCCTTTGTACTCGAAATAACATATAACATTTCTAAATTTGCTTTAAATCATTTTTCAGATGTACTGATTAATGGACGGTTGAATCTTTTTTTTATGTGGATATATATATATATATATATATATATATATATTAAGAAACAAAATCTGGTGTGTGTGTATTGAATATAATTTACCAAATATTATGCCTTATCAGAAATAGGGAACACAAAAATGATTCCTTTTTGAAATTATACACATTGCATAAAAACAGTAAATATAAGTCGTAAAATTTAGAGACATAATTTCTTTATAATATTATTTCCCTGTTCAAACAACTATGAATACGTGAAAAGGAAGAGTTATTTTGGTCCAGTACATTTACTTTATAACAAAACTTTATTTAATGCAACCTGCTTTCTATAATCTTTTAATGTCTAAATATGATGTGCATATTTTCTTGATATCATTCTAATACGACGGTTTAAAAAAAAAGTAATTTTGAAATGTTTGAGTGACGAGGGTGGTAGAGCTCTTTTGGAAAACCTATCAGTATTGTTTATTTAGTACAATTTGGGATGAAATAGTAAATTTAGTTATTATGGTCATCAAGATTCATTATTGAATAAATCATATCTTTTAAATAGTAAGGTAATGTTAAAAGGCACTGCATTAAGTGAAAACAACTCACGCAGTAAAATGGTAAAAATTAAATAATTGTGTCTGTTGTTTTTTTCTCTCTCTCTCTCTTTATTAAATATATTTAATTATATTTTTTCCCTTAAAATGGAATATCTCTGTTTCCCATAAGATTTTAACTAATAGATGAATCTGAAATTTAACTTGTCAAATACAAATTGTAATAACCAGCAACTAATACTGGGATAAAGGGTCAGCACACTCTAGCTACAAAGTGTGGGTATATTTCTAGTCAATCTATATACGTACTTCTCCAGAACACGCAAAAGACTTGTGCAAATAAGCATGATGAACCACCCTCGCTAAGGTCGATCAATCACAGTTTATGGTTGGCAAGCGAGGGTGGTGCAGTGTAGGGGCATGTAACAACAACCGCAGTGCGCATGTCTCGAGACCAACAATGTGTCGGCGATACTCCCCCCCACGACATTCACTAGGGTTGTTTTCATTTCGTCGTGCTGCTGTTTGTGTCCGTTCCTCCCCCCCCCACCCCCCGATCTTTGAACTTTCTATGAGTAAGTCTGCGCGTATGCTACGCGACGAGTCGTATCTAGTATTAGATATAGCTTAAATATTGTTGCCTGTCGTAGGACAGAGGTGTTTTGTCGAGTCGTTTATATATGTCCACATACATTTGATATATAGTATTTAACATCTTGGGAGCACGTCCCTTGAGTGTCATATATATTTCAATACTTAACAGTGTGTATCTTTGAATTTATACTCACCTTCTTGATTTATCTTGAGTCTCAAAAATGAAAAAACATAAGATATATTCCAGGCGACCGTTATGTCTTGTGGATTATTAGAATCATAGGTACATGTTGTTTCATTGCCATCAAATACAGAGGATGGCCGAGTCTCTATCACAGTGTACACCATCGCTAGGTTTTCTAAAAAAAAATAAAGCCTTATTTATCCAATTATGTATAAAATACAATTAACTAATGGCATTTTAGCATAAAAAAAAGAATTCTAACGAAATACAAAGATTTTTAATTTTAATAGTAATAGAGAAAACGTTTCAAAATATTATTGATCTATTCAAGAACTCACGAAGCTGACATGAAGGTCCAAACCATTCAGAAAGACAATAATTGCCTTCAGAACACGTCCCATTGGAGACACAGCTGCTGTTTGTACAGTGACACTGAAACTGGCACTGTGAACCAAACCATCCACTAGGACATGCTGCATTAAAATAATTTGTAGTTTTAATGGTTAACAACTGACTTTCAAATGAATAGTTTATTTAAGCAGAATTACATCATATTAATAAATGCAATGTGCAGTAGAAACATTATAGAAATTCGTTGTAACCGACGAGGAGAAAGATAAAATCATTTAGAATGATGACTGTAAATGTTTTTAATGAAATTCAATATAATTATACATTTAAAAAATATCTGGCCAGATTTGAAAAAAAATAATTCGTAAGTGGTCTGGTGACTAGTGGGTTCGTAGCTTTCCTAATCACACCTTTTTAAATCCCTTATATTAACTTCACAGCCCTCTCTGTCTCTCTGTCTTGGGCAGGCGGAAAAACAAAATTCAAAAATGACCCACGACCCGTAAAGTCATCGAGCTGAAATTTGGCATATGGATTCGTGTCACCTATAAATGCATCTTATATAAATCAATTTCACAGTTTGTTATTGTTTTTTTTCACGTGACAGCTCTGTTCACGCATTGACACGATGTACGGGGGTGTTTTTGTTTACATTTTACGTGTCACGCTGAGCTCGGTCCAGCGATCGGTGACCAGACCTTTCCCCTCTCCCATCCCCCCACCTCCGGGTTAAAAGCAAAGGGCAGTTATGACAGATTCAGTCTTTAAATATTTGTCGCGTTTGAACATAATAAATACATTTAGTTATGTCTCATATATAAGGGATTTGTAGTCAAAAACATTGTTTTTACGTTTTTTTTAAAAAATCACTTATATTAACTTCACAGCCGTCTCGGTCTCTCTGTCGTGATCTCTGTCTCTCCGTCTCTCTGTCATGTGCGGGCGGAAAAACAAAAGTAAAAAATGACCAACTTCCCGTGAAGCCATCAAGCTGAAATTTGGCACATGGATCCGTGTCACCTAACAATGCATCTTATTAAAATTTTAGATCGATCAAACGTACCATAATTAAATTAATGCATTTTAATTTATCTCTATACGAGGTATGTAAATCAATTTCACAGTTTGTTATTGTTTCTTTTTCCTCGTGACAGCTCAGTTCGGGCGTTGACACAATGTACCGGGGTGCTTTTGTTTACATTTTGCATGTCACGCTGAGTTCGGTCCAGCGATCGGTGACCTGAACTTTCCCCTCTCCCACCCCCCCAGTTTAAAAGCAAAGGGGAGTTAAGACAGATTCAGTCTGTAAATATTTGTCGCGTTTGAACATAATCAATACTTTTAGTTATGTCTCATATATAAGGGATTTATAGTCAAAAACTTTGTTTTTACGGGTTTGTTTTATTTTTGTTCTGTCTGTCTTTTTCTCTGTCGTTCGTCGTCGGGCGGGCAGAAAAAAAAGAGTAAAAAATGACCCATTTTCCGTGATGCCATCGAGCTGAAATTTGGCACTTTAATTTATGTCACCTAACAATGCATTGTATCAACATTTCAGATCGATCGAACGTACCGTAATTAAATTAATGCATTTTTAGTTTATCTATATAAAAATATATGTAGCAGTCGCTATTATTTACATTTTACGGGTCACTTGACTTCACGCCAGCCAGCGGTGAACACATCTCGTGTTTTAACCAGGTAAATTGACTCAGTTTCAGGCTGTAAATGTTTGTCGCGTTGGAACATAATCAATACTTTACGTTCTGTCTCATATATAAGGGATTTATAGTCAAAAACTTTGTTTTTACGGGGTTATTTTTATTACATATTAATTGTCACGAGCAACCAAGCCCGTCCAAGGACATTCCGACACCGTTCGGTAGCATGTTGTAACTCTCCTTCAACAGCCGTCTCGACCGGCATACATGTGCATCACGTCAAAAATAATATTCATTATAGTTAAAACTAGTTTGTGCTACGGTGCCCACCTTTTTCAAAAGCCCCCTAACTTGTCATTGTATGATAAATATGTAATATTAAAATTTCTTCAATGTACTCAAAGTATTTTATAAAAATATTTTTTTTAAATTATTTATTTTTAAATTTTTTTAAGTCAAAAGCCCAAGTACATTATCCTTGTATGATAAATACGAAATATTCCTGAAATGTACACAAAGTATGTATATAATATAGGTTGTGCTGTGGCACCCACTTTTATTTAGGGCGCCTATGGCGCCCACTTTTTTCAAAAGCCCAGCAACTTGTCCTTGTATGATAGATACGTAATTTTAAACTACCTTAAATTTACACAAAGTAATTCAAAATAGAGGTTGTATTTTTTTACAGTGCTAGTCACCACATGATTTTTAAAATAATTTTAGAAAGCAGCGCACCAAATTACTGCACCAAAAAATAACTATTTGAGTCAATCAGCACTGCTTACAACGCAAAATTTAAAAAAAGCAGGGTGATTTCCCTTAGCATTAGGCGTCAGTGATAATTGAGCGTAAATATATATAATATATAAAGCTCAGTTGGAGTTTGTATCTTTGTATGATTTTATGTTTGTATGTTTGTATGTTTGTATGTTTGTATGTTTCACTTTTCGACTTTCTGTTAGACAATCACGGAAAAACCAAATGACGGACGGGGACCAAATTTGGCAGGACGGTTCCTTTTACCCTGAAGGTGGTTTTAAGTTAATTTTTGTAATTGTCCCTTTTGCCCGAATGCCGTAAATTAAATAATCAGAAAATGCAGAGACAAAGAATAAAAAATGTAACCTCATTTCTGTATTGAACAAATTTACGCGGACGTTCAAATGCCGTTCAAAGCGAGTTACTTTTGGTGACGTTTTTTTTCCCAATGCCAATACTTTATTTTCAGCCGTGCGCATTTGAAAAAATATTATAATGTCTAATTACGGTGCGCACATTTTCGTGTACGCTTCATAATTTGAGCTTTGTAGTACAAAGAATTGTCATTTTCTTTACTGTTACTTTCTATATATTAGATAGACACGTAAACATATTTAATTACAACTGCCACACGATGCATTAGATTTAATTGTTTACACGTTTAAATTTAATTGCGAATTTGGTTTAATTATTTTCTGTTCCATAACTCGACATTTAATGAAAAACCTATTTATGTAATAATTGTGTCAGTATTTTTTTCAAGGCTTCATTTTTAGCGGTGCACGTTTTAAAATCTTTTATCGCTGTTTACGTGCGCACATTTTCGTGTACGCATCTTAAATTTAGCTGTGTCCTATTAATATAACATTTATATTTTGTTTGTCTTTTACATAAGCCATTGTCTTTTACATAACCTATACACTTATACTATTTAAACTTAGGCTACCGGACCTATTAACATAAGTAGATTAAACTAAATAAAGTGATCCTGAAAACGCTTACTTATTTTGTATTGCGAATTGAATATGTTATGTTCATTCCTTTGATGATGGATTAACATAGGCCATTTTTAAAATCGATTATTGTAATGGTTTCACATGCATTTTTAACATAAAATTGATTTGTTTTGTTTGTTGTTTTTTTTAATTAGGAATATAGCCTAATTTTTTTATTTATCTTTATTATTTTTATCTCATAGACGCTGTTGCAAATATTGTATTAATTACAATTGTGTTACATTGCAGTGTCGTAAATATATAAGAGCTTTTTTAGTGACGACAGTGGCAGAGATCTTTTGGAAAAATGTCAACAAAGCAGTGGCCTTTTTTAATGGATACAAACAAACAAACATAAAAATATCAACTGAGCTTTATATATTACATATGCGTTTAAATTATTTTATTTCAATTATTTTCACGATGCATTGTATTAATATTCTACATGCAATGAATAAAATTGGGATTTTTTAAAAATTTAATTCATAACTCGACATTTAATTAAAAACCATAGATGTAGCGAGTTTATTTTATGTTGAAAGTGATGGCCTATGTCAAATAAACTTACACTTTAAAACTGTTTACTTAAGCTTTATATACACTATACATTATAAACTTTCGCTACCGAACGTATTAACAAAAGTTGACTAAATTTAATGAAGTGATCCTGAAAACGCTTAATTAATATGAATTGCGAATTGAATATGTTTTTATGTTCATTCCTTTGTATTCAGAATAGCATAGGCCATTTCTAAAATTGCCTTTTAATCATTTTTAAGATGCGCTTATTAACAGACGGTTGAATCTTTTTTTTTAAAATTTATTTTATTTTTCAGATATAAAATCTGGTGTGTGTGTGTGCATTGAATATAATTTACAAAATATGATGCCTTATCCGAAATAGGGAACAAAAAAAAGATTCCTTTTTGAAATTATACACATTGCTTATAAACCGTAAATATAAATCGTAAAATATAGAGACATAAAAATGTTAAATATTATTTCCCTGTTTAGACAATTATGAATACGTCAAAATGAAGAGTTATTTTGGTCCAGTACATTTACTTTATAACAAGACTTTATTTTATGCGGCCAGCTTTCTATATGTCTAAATATGGTGTGCACATTTTTTTATATCATTTTAATACGACCGTTTTTTTTAAAAATAATATTTTAGAAAGTACATTTATAATTTTGTTTATTTGCGCTATAAGTCACTTAGCTTTTGCCTTATAAAGGGATAGTGCCACATGTTCTTTATCTCATAGACGTGGTTACAAATATTATATAACTTACAATTGTGATACGATGCAGTTTCGTAATTATATATTACATTTTTGAGTGACGAGGGTGGTAGAGCTCTTTCGGAAAACATACAAGTAATGTTAATTTTGTACAAGTGGGAATGAAATTGTAAATTTAGTTATTATGGTCGGCAAGAATCATTATTTAATAAATCATATCTTTTGAATAGTAAGGTTAATTTAAAAGGCACTGCATTAAGTGAAAACAACTCAAGCGGTAAAATGGCATATCTCTGTTTCTCATAAGATTTTAACTAAATAGTTGAATCTGAAATTTAACTTGGCAAATAAAAATTGTAATAACCATCACCTAATACTTGGATAAAGGGTCAGCAATGATTGGCTGTAGGAGTCATGTGTGTTTGAGAGATCAATTGCTATAGATGACGGGACAGAACTTAGATTTTTATTATATAGGATTGTCGTCGATTGTGTTATTTATGCAGCACTTTGCCTTTAAAAAATAAAACTTAAATATTTTTTTTACTACACATAATCACCATTATTAATGGTTCGTTTAGAATTCTTTTCTGTGCATATGCTGGCTGATGAATGATTACGAATATTCTAGTGTAATAACAGTAGATTTGTTCGATCTGTCCAGGTATTGCGTTAACCTTTGCTTTTCTGTCAAATCTTGTAGGCTCTGCTTCCGACTATACTTATGCATTATTTTGATCACTTAAATTTTCATCAAAGTCTCTAATTCTCCAAATTATGAATGACTATTTTAGCGCAAGATTTTGACAGCCTATTCATTGAATGATATTAAAAGTCGTTTACGCTAAGCTGGAACTTGATCATCAAAGCTCAAATTCGATGCTCTGAAAGCATATACACAATGTTCCATTATATCTAGAAACATTTTTGATGATAGATTTAAAAATGAATAATTTGATTTAACATGGATTTAAATATTTGGAAGTGATCCAAAAATTTATGAACAAATATACAGGTGGTACGACACTAAATCAAACGTATAATTTTAATGGATTTTATAGTTACCGTAGATTTTGACTAGTATTGAAATGAACACGAGAAGAACAGTATTCGCTGACATCTTCTTCTTTGCCGAGAGATATGGAGGTTGCCTGTCTATAGTTAAGAAACAAAAGTAAACAAATATTAAGATTTCGCAAATCCGTGCACATTAAAATATAATGTTACCCTATATTTAATCAAAATGTTCTTGAATATTTAATGAAAAATAATAGAACAACATAATTTCGATAGTAATTATTTCTCTTTTGTAAAAAAGTAATTAAATTATAAATAGGGAATATTCCAAACTCTGAAAGCAACACGATTATTTTGATTTGCTTTTAACCCCACACCTATATTTCATTTAGTTATTTCTTAATATGTACAATGTCAAATACGAATGTGAATTATGTCATCTTAAGGAATGTAATACTAAAATATGAGGTTTCATTAGTAAATTAATGAATTTAAACTTACAATTTTCAAACTTTTAATTCGTTTATATTCTTTTAGTTATTTGTAATCCTTTAAAATGTTAGTTTATTTTAAATTATAATGTATTAAATAATTTTAATTAAATTTTTAAAAAAACACAGGAGATACATATTTAATATACTTAACATTACTGATGTATGAAAAATACAAATTAAAAATTCATATCTTTACCAATAACTGTCTGTGACACATTTGATATACAGTTTAAGCAATACGTACCTGTTTACAGAGGTGTCTAAAACTTAATAAATTATGAAAGATCCTGATATTGTATTTTTTTCTAAATCCCTTATATTAACTTCGCGGCCGTCTCTCTCATCATCTCTCTCATGGGCTCGGCGGGCGGAAAAACAAAAGTCGAAAATGACCCACTTCCCGTGATCCGATCGAACTGAAATTTGGCACACGGACCCGTCTAACCTAAAAATGCATCGTATCAAAATTTCAGATCGATCAACGTACCGTAATTAAATTAATGCATTTTTAGTTTATCCTTATATGAGGTATGTAATTTAAATTCACTGTTTGTTATTGTTTTTTTCCCACGTGAAATTTTGAGCTGACGCATTGAGGCGACCCAACGAAGCGACGGGCGCTTTTGTTTACATTTTACGTGTCACTCTGAGCTCGGTCAAGCGAATCGGTGACCAGACTTTTCCCCTCTCCCCCCACCCACCCCTCCCCCACCCACCCCTCCTCCCACCCCACTAGGGTTATGATGCAAAGTTGAGTTAAGACAGATTCAGTCTGTAAATGTTTGAAAATAATCAATACTGTTAGTTATGTCTCATATATAAGGGATTTATAGTCAAAAACTTTGTTTTTACGGGTTTGTTTTATTACTGTAATCATATTTATGTCTCTAAATATGTGTTTCAAAATTACATTTCCCTAATTATTTGTTAACAATGGCTCCGTTCTCTGATTTCATATGAATGAATTTTTTAGTGTTGATTTAGTTTGTTATTTGTATTTCATGAGAGAAACTGTTCAAAGGATAGACTATTTTTTTGCATACTCCTTATGTATGACCTTGATGAGACTGGCTTCAGATTGGAAATGAATCCGTAGGTAATTTCTTTTGTTGGATTTGAATTACTCAAACGTGCGTATTTTAAAATGTTTCATCATTGTAATTGTTCTATATATGGTTGATTATTCATTTCTAATTTCCCTTATTGCTTGTCTTTTTATTAAGTAGATTTCGTTGATACTTTGTGTTTTAATTGTTCCTTTAATCATGCATAGTATGGCAATTTATTATGTGCTTTATTTATTTAAAATGCCCTGACCTACTGTCAATTGGTAGTAATAGTCATATTTGTAGTCCTAGGTAATAAAGTGTGGAATTATGTTACGATTTGTTTGCAATGGCTTGTCCTCCAAAAATAATGATTTTGGTTCTTGAATTTGTGTTTGTTTATCTCTTGACAGAAACGCAAGCTGCAAATTGTGAGGACTTCCCAAATAATAGAACTTATGTCACTAAAAATATTCATTCCAGTAAATGCACTTAAAAAAATACCAAAGCGGGATAATCCCTACCCTCAAGGGACGCCACCGCATTAATTTTTCTTGTGCTTAAAATCTGAAATACTTAATGTCCCCATCTTCCTTTAAAACTAGGGCTGTTATCGATTAATTTAAATTTAATCGTTGACTTTTGAAAAATTATCGATTAATTAATCGATAATTTTTGATTAAAGCCAAAAATAGACATTTATAAACTGAACATTTCTCACGGACATTGAAAATTAAAAATATTTTGAACTAAATTTTATGACAATGTGTTGATACTTGATCGGATGTTTGTGCTGAAGGTGTTACGTCAGCGATGTATTTGATCCTTTAAAAGAGAATTGTTTATGGCAGTGAACACAGTAAACTTTTTCCCCATCTCCGACTTTGCCACCCGCAATTAGCTTAAAAACATTTTTTTGCTCAAATTTCTAGTTATATGTTTAAATTTAACTGCGCTGTTGCTGTCAGCCATTTTTTCCACTTTTTTATTAACTTGCTTTCTTTCCTGTATGTTCACAATTTTTCAAATCTGCCAACGTAAAATTAATTCACTTCTGATGGACCTAGAGATCTCACAATTTTACCACATATAGATCTTGGATGACAATGCATTGAATTAAAATTTCAGATCGATCGAATGTACCGTTATTAAATAATGGAACGTTTTAGTTTATCTATATATAAGCATATGTATTTAGTTGACGTCTGCCGGTCCACATAAAGTAATAAAATAAATTATAATATTACGCGGGAGAAGTTTGTATGTAAAAAAATATATAAATTATTATTTATTTATTAATACAATTTTTTTTAAATATTATAATTTTTTCCTTTAATTTTAATACAATTTTTATGGATTAAAATAATTTTAATCGATAAAAAATTTTAACGATTAATCGAGAAATTAATCGTTAATTTTCGCAGCCCTATTTAAAACCCTTATTTTTATACATTCACTTCTTAAAACTCCGTTAAAAACTTTTCCTTGAAATATACTTGCACTAAATTACATGTCTACTAAGCATAGTTCACACAAAACATGTGTAATTTGAAAAAAAAATTTAATTTCAGAGGAAAAATTTGAGGAAATGTATCAGTCTTAATTATTTGTTATAGTATTTTAAAAGAGGAAAAAACAGAACGTGGGCTTTTTATAGAGCTTTGGTGAGTCAAATAGTCAGTCAGCTATGAATGTTATTATACAAATTGTAAATCCTTAGTAGATAAGATTTAACATTGTCGTTTAGTGGTAAAAAAGTTTGAAAGTGTCAGGAGATATCATTATAAATTTTGTTATAACAGTAATTAGTTTGAAAAGCAGCATTAAAGATAACATAAAATGTATTCCTTATTCACAATAAATTTTCATTGATTTCAATTGTTATTGGTAATCTGTAAGAAGAACAATAAATAGTATTGCTAGTGTATAATTACAGTTTCTTATTCATTTTTGTGTAAAGGCAACATTGTCCACACATAAGTGTATTGAAAAAATTATATTTTCATTTTCTGGGTTGATTCAAAATTTTAGATAAAGTAATGCTTTAATAATTATTTCCTGTTTTTATGCAAATAGATGCGAAAATTTTTACCATATGGCATATTTCTTTTTATTCAAAAACACTATTACATTCATTTGACTTATTTTTCATTACACGTGTTATAAAAAATAAAAGTAAATGATATGTATCTATAAATAAAAAAATTTAATTTTAGTACACGTGTGCCTATTCAGCATAAAAGAACTTATGTCAAAAGCAAGAAATAAGTTCTATACTCACCTTAAAAGGTTTCCTTTTACAGACGTTTCAACTTTCTGAAATGCTAAGCCATAACTTATGCACTTCTTTTACACTGATAAACATGGCTTCAAATATAACAGCTTATGAACCAACCCAGTTGCATTACAGGATTTGTCAAGGCCAGAAGACTTCGATGCGGAAGTAAAATGATCAAGCTGAATAACATTGATGTATCCTGTATCGTTTTGTACGGGGCCATAGATCATACTTTTTTACTGTATTTTAGCTAACTTTCTACAGTGTCTAACTGAGAGTTGAAGCTAAAGACTACTATATTCATCAGTAAAATAATTATATATTTCCAAGAAAAATAGGAATTTAATTTGTCATAATACGTTTTAATTTTCTTAAGGCGTTCTCACTGATACAGATATGTTTGAAACTGTGTTACATTAAATCTATTGTTTTCACACAGGTAATAGAGAGAAATTTTAGCATTGAGCTAACATAAACAATAGTTGTTATTTGAAATTCAAACACCTTATAAGGACTATTAAATTAAACTTACAATTATCTGACTTCAACCAAGCCATGTGTTACAAATGTAAACTTTAGCTGCTGATCTAACATGACTTTACGGTCTACACTCTAAACTTGACTACTTCATGTTTACATTAACCCACCTTACTTCGGTTCAGTGGTTAAATGGGAGCCAGACACGGGCTAAATCTATTTCGAGTGATTAAACATCCTTAAGTTGTGACTACTTTCAAACCTGCTCAGCGTGTTATCTTTTGTACATAGAATATGTCAGTCTTATAGATCTGACATGAGGTCACACGCATTTTTATGCCATAGAAAATTCAGTGAACGTTGATTCCCATTACAGAAATCCTGTAAATAAAATTGTTCTTGAGAGAATAATATTTACGCCATGTCATCAACGTGATACATTTGTTTCAATTACATCTTCATATCCATCTTCTTCGTAAGGCCCCGGCTTATCAAATAAATTTAAATTTTACAATGCATGCATTAACATATAAAATATTATCACTTCACTTCTTTAATAAAAGAATTCGATATGCCTATTTGAGATCTATGAAAATCTAAGAAATTGAAAGTGTGTTATTGATAGACAGAAATCAGTCAAGACGAAAGATGAACTTTTCAAATAGTTTTATGAACGCTAGGCGGCGTTTTCCCATCTCTTTAATAAGTCTGTCTCTGATAAAACACGAGCATTTTGAGTAGGAACATGACATTATTACTAATATTTAAAAACTTGATTAGTATTATCCACAATGTCTTGATAAAATCAGCGTTGCCTTTGATTAATGTGTACACTATTTATAATCAGATTGTCTTAGACCTTTTTGAAGTAACTTGTAACTCCTCTATCAGCCTTTAGAGACTATCTTGTCTCGGTCTTGGCGGGAGAGAGGTGAGTTTAAGTAATAATTCAACCAGAAGGTCAATGCATTAAGGTAAATTCGATTGTTTGGAAAGTTACCTAAATTAATGTTACCACAAAAAAGAGAAATGGTGGACAACTATTTCCTGCATTAGCCCAGCACTAGCATAGAATTGGTTTCTTCTTCTGAAATTTTTTCTCATTATCAATTATGTGTTAACATCCATACATCCTTGACAGAGCACCAATATGATTCTATAATAATAATATATAATATTATATATATATATATATATATATATATATATATATATATATATATATATATATATATATATAATTATAAAATATAATTTATGGAAAATGAACTCGTCACAGATGATGTGATATATTTTCTGACATTTAATAAAAAATATATTCTTAAGAAACATAAAATACTTTACAATAACTGAAAACAAGATAAAATTAATAAGATATTTTTTTGAAATAATGTGAACTTGTTTAGGTTTTATGCACATTTGGTTACTCAATAGGCAATTTTAAGAAAATGTACAACTATACGGTTATGTCAAGCATATGAAGACTTTAAAAAAAATTATGACAGTAATAGATACAAGATAAATCGTATAAATGTTGAATGAAAATCTAGAATTTTAATATATAAAGTAGATCACTGCACAAGGGCAATTACAATGGTGTACAATTAAGAATTTCAATTATTCACAATAAATCAGTGATGGTTATCATACTATTTTAAAATCACTTCAGTATAAATCAATAAATATGTAAAAAATTACGGGGCTTTTTGTATTTAAAAAAAAACACTATTATTTTCATAACAAATATATTAAATATGAAATCTTATTAGCCAGGGTTTTTAATCGAGAGTTGATTTTTATATTTAAATGAATATTAAATGTAAATACGAACCAACACATGTTTACTATGAGCATGGCAATATTAAAATAATAATGTTGTTATTTGTATATAATTATTGACAAATACTATCAATTAAATAATAAACAAGAAAATAATTTTTAAAGCTATAATTCATATACGTTAAATCAATTGAAAATCATTGCAGGTAAAGTTCAATTTTTGTTTTTCATTCTGTGGAAATTTGAACGAATGATATACTTATATTAATTAGTTGGGCTTGCAATTTCATAATGCCCTTTACAAAAATGTCAACATTAGTACAAAATCAGGAAATATTTCCAAAATATAAAACTCCTTCTTTTTACTCCTGTTACAGTATATATTAGATAAAATATCAAAATTGAAACGATTTTTTTTTATTTTATTATTAAACGAGCAACCAAGCCCGTCCAAGGACGTTCCGCCACCGTTCGGTGGCATGTTGTAACTCCCCTTCAACAGCCGTCTTGACCGGCATACATGTGCATCACGTCAAAAATACTATTCATTATAGTTAAAATAAAAAACTCGTAAAAACAGAGCTTTTGACTATAAATCCCAACGCGCATAACTCAAAATAAAGTCTTGGAAGAAATACTGCACCAAAAATAACTCGTTTTGAAGGTCCGCGTAAACTTGATATGATCGGCTGTAGGAGTCACGTGTGTTTGAGAGACCAATCGCTATAGATCACGGGACAGAACTTAGCCTTCTTTTAATATATAGGATGTGTCGCTATTTTAGTGATTGGCATACACGTTTAAGTCGTTGTCTGTGCTTTGATGATGTTCTAAACACCGTGCTTTGTTTGCTGTTGGCAGCGTTTGGTCACCAAAGTTACTGTAGGATGACGACGTCTCATTGAATCTGTCCATCACTTGATACAGTACTTTATATTGTTTCTGGGGACAATATTGTGATTAATTAAAACTAAAGCATTCTCATTGTAGACATTTAACGTGAATTTATTATTTCTACGCATAATTCGTACAATAAAACTTTATTTTGATCAGGACCCTTATTATGTTGTTAGCTCAGAATCATCTCTTTTTTCGTAAAATAAACGAAGAATGAAAGAATTTCACACTTCCTTTTGGGCCGTCCATAAAGTACGTCAAGCTATGTTTGACCAGTAATGTATTAATTTTTATAATTATTTAAATGATATTATATAGAGATTATTTATTTAATTTTTATTTACTATCTTTATTTGCTAATATTTTATTTATTTAATATTTATTAATATAAATAAATAATATTAAATTATAGTTTTTTATTAATAATTTATATTATATATATTTTAATATTATATTAATAATATTTTTTTTTTTTTTTTTTTTTTTTTTTTTTTTTTTTTTTTTTTTTTTTTTTTTTTTTTTTTTTTTTTTTTTTTTTTATTATAATATTATCTTATTATATATTTTTTATATAATTATTATATTTTTTATTTTATATATTTTAATTATTTTTTTTTTTTTTTTTTTTTATTATTTTTTTTTTATATTTTTTTTAATTTCCCCCCCCCCACCCCCCCCCCCCCCCCCCCCCCCCCCCCCCCCCCCCCCCCCCCCCCCCCCCCCCCCCCCCCCACCCCCCCCCCCCCCACCCCCCCCCAATTAAAAAAATAAAATAAAAAATAAAATTGTAATAAAAAAAAAAAAAAATATTAAAAAATATTAATATAATTTATAAAAAAAAAAGAAAAAAATTAAAAAAAAAAAAAATAAATAAAAAATAAAAAAAAAAAAAAATAAAAAAAAAAAAAATTAAAAATAGTTACAATAAAAAAAAAATAAAAAAGAAAAAATGAAAAAGAAAAAATAAAAAAAAAAAATATATAAAAAAAAAAAAAAAAAAATTTATAAAGAAAAAAAAAAAAATTAAAAAAAAAAAAAATGAAAAAAAAGTTAAAAAAAAATTATAAAAAAAACAATATAATAAAAATAAAAAAAATAAATAAAAGAAATAAAAACGAAGAATAAAAAAAAAAAAAAACAATAAAA